>PVIW01000108.1:147838-405338 GCA_004026585.1 Noctilio leporinus
CAGAAAAAGATCTAAAAATGTAGGTAAGCAATCTATCATGCAGATTTCAAAACACTGGTTATAAGGATGTTCAAGGAACCTCGTAAGGACCTCAACAGCATAAAAAAGATGAGTCAGAAATGAAGGATTTACTAATTGAAATAAACAACAATTTATAGGAAAAGAATAGTAGAGTGGGTGAAGCCAAGAGTCAAATCAATGATATGGAACATAAGGAAGCAACAACCAATCAGAACAACAAGAAGATAAAAGAATCCAAAAAATCAGGGTAGTATAAGAAGCTGGGATATCTTCAAGAGGTTGAACATTGACATCACAGAGGTTCCAGAAGGAGAAGAGAAAGAGCAAGAAATTCAAAATCTATTTGAAAAACAAACAAACAAAAGAAATCTTCCCTAATTTCGTTAAGGAAATAGACATGCAAGTCCAAGAATCACAGAGAATCCCAAACAAGATGGATGCAAAGAGGCCCACTCCAAGACACATCATAATTAAAATGCCAAAGGTTAAAGATAAAGAGAAAAATTTTAAAACAACAAAAGAAAAGCAGATAATTACCTACATGAGAGTTCCCACAAGACTGTCAGCTGATTTCTCAAAAAAATTTTTTGCAGGCTAGAAGGGATTGGCAAGACATATTCAAAGTTATGAAAAACAGGGACCTACAGCCAAGATTGCTTTTCCCAGCAAAGCTATCATTTAGAATCAAAGGGCAGATGAAGAGCTTCCCAGACAAGAGCAAACTAAAGGAGTTCATTATCACCAAATCATTATTATATGACTTATAAATTGACTTATTTAAGAAAAAGAAGAACACCAAAACTATGAAAAATAAAATGGCAAAAATACAAATCTATCAATATTTAATCTAAAAAGCAAATTAAACAAACAAGAACAGAGAGAGAATCATGTATAAGAAGAGCATTTTGATAGTTGCCAATTGGGACTGGTATATGAAGGAGAATGGGTAAAAAGGTGAGGGGTTTAAGAAGTACAAATAGGTAGTTACAGGATATCCATGGGGATTTAAAGTACAGTGTAGGAAATGGAATAGCCAAAGAACTTATACACATGACCCACTGACATGAACAAGGGTTGGGAGATTGCCTAAGGAAATGGGTGGTGCTGGGTGTAGGGGGGTAAAGGGAGGAAAATTAGGACCACTGTAATAGCATAATCAATAAAATTTGATATGGAAAGAGACCCAGAAGGGTAGAGTACATCACTTTCAAGGTATAATTGAGTCAGGCTCCAGGTCACAGCTGAGACAACTGAGTTCCACACATACCAGAGTGCTGCTCCATGCTGTAATGACCTCCCTTGGCTTTGGTTGCTAGAGGCTGTGCCCTGCTGGACTGAGGACCTTGCCTTGCCAACCACCTGGCTTCCTTGCAAGACCGTGCTGTCTCCAGGACCTACAGACTGAGACTCTGGGACTCAGGTTCATTATCCCCCAATTCTCTCATTTGATGTTATTACTGATTATTTCTTAGTGATTAATACTGTTATTAGATTAGTGTAGATTTAGATGAAATCTGCATTAAATAAAAGCTGAGTGAATAGCAAGTTACCTTGTATGACTCCTGACTATTCCTTGGTGCCAGGCTGCTCAGCAGGCAGCTGGCCGGGCAGTTGCCTGGCTGACTTATAAGAAAGACTGTATCACAAAAATACCCATGACACCTGGTGCCCCATATCTTCAAATAGTTTAGAATAATTTGGGCCGGTGGTGTGAAAGAAGAATGTCAAGTACTAAGACAGGAGATGAGGGCAGCAACCACATCATGGAAAGTCTTTGTATCCTTGAAAAACAAACAATAGGACTGAAGGAAATCAAAAGGCACCATTCCAACATTTAGGTAGAAATAACCAAAGTTTAAATTAGAGTCAGTGGTAGCAGCTTAGAGAAAATTATGATGTAAAATAAGAAGGACCTATTGACATGAATGAGGCAAGCAAATGAGAGGTCAATGTGTCTTACCTGGGTAAAGGGTTGATGGTAGAACCACGAACAACAACAACAAAAAGTAAATCCAGTTGTTAAAAAGTAGAATTTTCATATGAGATATCCAGTAGTTGATTAATGCATATATGGATTTATATCTCAGAAGAGAAATTTGAGCTATATCGATCATCTTCAGGGTTTGTAAAATTATCCAGAGGGATAAATTAATAAATAAATAAGTTAAATTAAATAATCCAAAGAAATTGTTAAAATTTGAAGAAAAAAGTATGAGACCAAATTCCAGGTTTACCAGTTAGGACAGAAATCTACAAACTTGGATGCATAGACATGATCCACTGTACCAAATGATTAATTGAGGTATGAGAAGAAAATGCTGCAGCTTCTATGTATGTTTATTGTTCATACTGATAATAAGAATGCAGTTAACCTTTACTAAGATTTAATAACAGATTAAAATGGTTCTCACTCAGTCCATGTTTTAGCAGACCATGTGTCATCTCAGGGCCTCGGAAGAAGGATAATAACTCTGTAAGGCAAAAAGGTTATCAGGGTCTTCAACTTTTTTTTTTTAATATATCCATTGCGTGGTATATTCTAGTTTATGTAGGGAAAGTGATATAAATTTGTAGATTATAGTATCAGATTTTAACTAAACTCTCCTAAAATGGGCACATGGCTCATAAATGTTCTAGCAAAGAAATAACACCAATTGCAATGAAGATAAATAAAAAAGAAAAACTAATATAAAATAAGAACAACACCTACCAATAACACTGATTGAAGATAGTAGTAGTGCACATGCAGATGAATATGGGAAATATATAGAGGTGGCACTTTCACTTACAAAATAAACTCTTTCTAAGAGCTAAACTAAAATGAAGATTTATTTAGAGTTTCCACTCTTCCAAAATGAGTAAAAAATAGTTTTAAAAAGGTACTTGAAAAAACTTATCATCCTCCACTTATCAAAACAAAAGCCATCAATTGAAAAATATGTCTTGAGATATGTTAACGACCTTTACAAATAATGTTTTGTTATCTCATGCTATAAATATTTGGTATGTTATTTTAATATACCCAGAGAATATGAAAGTATGTCATTGATAAAGTATGTACATAGAAGGTTGATTTGGGATACTTTGATTTTTTCAAGGTGGGAATGAACCATCAAGATTCGGAGAGTTAACAAGTGGAGGAAGGAGTCTTTGGAGCACAGCTAACAAGAGTCTGAAAAGATTGTCATTGCTTTCGTTCCTTTCCATACTACCTGAGTAAGAGGTTCTCTGCATTTCTCCGTGTAACTCATCCCTGAAAAAAAAGCCACAATCTTCTCATCACATTATTGATTATGTTATTGAAATTAAATCTCCAAGAGCCATAGCAGGGCACAAAGGCAAGAGGAAAAAAAAATTATCAATATGATGATTTTATTAAATGTTTGAGAGCCTTGGTGCCAGAAGTTACAAGTACAATCATTGGTCCTAGTTTCACAGACCATTAAGCAAACAACTTGTCATTGTTCGTACTATTTTATTTGATTCAAGTGACATAGAAGACTTTCATAACAAAAATCCATAGAGTAAAGTTGACTTATCAGTATGCTTGCATTTAATTATGGAAACTTTTAAATCGCTAATATTACTACATACTGCAAGCTGTAGCAATCATACTGGAATATTAGCCACCCTTAAGATGAATCTTCTCTGTTGACTCTGGGTGATCTGAGAGTGCAATATTCACTAAGAATCTTCTTAGTTAAACATTCATAGGGGTAAATCATAAATAAGAACTGTAATGTGAATTTCATTTACTTTCTAAATAATTTTATTCTATCTATTGGGGTGACATTGGTTAGTCAAATTATATAGGCTTCTGGTGGATAGTTCTGTAGTACATCAACTATATATTATATTGTGTGTTCACTACCCAAAGTCAAGTCTTCTTCCATCACCATCTATCCCTCCTTTACTTTCTTCTAATTCCTTCACCTCTCTTTTCCCTCAGGTTACCACCATACTGTTGTGTGTGTCTATGAGTTTTGTTGTCATTGTTTTTGCTTATTCGCTTTACCTCTTTCACCCAGCCTCCCATTCCCACCCCCCACTCTAACAGCTGTCAGTTTGTTCTCTGTATCAATGAATTTGTTTCAATTTTTAATTTTTTCATTAAGTTTTTCAAATATAAATGAAATCATATGGTAATTGTCTTTCTCTGACTCACTTACTTCACATAGCATAATACTCTTGAGATCTAGTATACATGCTGTTGCAGAAGGTAAGACTTCCTGCTTTTTTATGGCTGAGTATTATTTCATTGTGTAAATGTGCCACAGTTTTCTTATTCACTCACCTACAAAATGGCTGAGTGGTCCATTTAGTGTTAATGATTGAATTGCATTTGGCAAATTCCCAAAAAGAAAGGGGAATATAATTTTTTCAAAGGGAAAGTAGTAATAGCACATTCAGCATAACCAAAGATTAGACTTTCAATGACTGACTGACTTACATATACAAATTAGATGACTATTAGCCAAATAATGAAGTGAGTTAAAATTTTAAAGAGAATGATTTATAATCCAGTAAATTAAATCTGGATTTCTTGTAAGAAAATGAGTATTGTAATAATTTTTTGAAAAAAATTAATGAAATTTTAACAAGATGGAGACAAAAATGAATATCATCTGCCTAGTGGGTGGCATTATACAAGAATTTATATTTATCCTTTAAGATTCTTGGTAGATGATCAAAAGCCAGGTAAATCCTAATATGAAGAAGAATATGACAATAAGTGATGGAGCCTGCTTGTTGAGATATTAAGAGTTTAAGAAGCTGGATAATGACTATAAAATACATAGCTATAAGAACATTAAAGAATCACCTCCATTGATCCATTCAAATAATTACCTGTCATCAGTGGGCACATGCAAGTAGTTATAGGAACAATTTTACAATCATCATAGAGATTTAGAATTTTATCTAACCATAAGTGATCTTAGAGATTTAGAATTTTATATAACCATAAATTGCTTCCAAGTTGGCTCAAGAAGTTGAGATTAACAATCTCCCTAAACAAAGAATAAATATAAATTCTACAATTTGTACATGAAGTTTCCTAGCACTCAATAGGTCCAATAGTAAATGATTAGGCTCAGGTAAAATGACCATTCAGGAAGAATTTTAGCGTTTGAGCCAAATATGAAGTCGATAATTATAAGTACTTACTCTTATCAAGGGCAAGAAAAGTTTATTAGATTAAAATCACTTTCAAAAAATTAATCAGGTGATATGGGAGGGAAATAGAGTAAGAGTCAGAAAATCATAATCCTCTGATGAGAGAAGGCTAGGCAAGTGAGAGGGAAGGATCTTAGTCAAAGACTGCCCATGGATAGGCTTCAAATGGAACACAATGTTGGTCTCCTGAGTTTACCTAAGCAGGAAGTCATGCATACCTAGGACCAACTTTGTGAGCACTACAAAATTTGCCTTATGTACAAATCAATTATAATCCAATAGCAGTTCATTTTATGTTATCTATGTTGGACAATTTCATAATGGTAGTCATCTGATATTTACTTTGTGTTTTAAATTAACTATCACCTCCTTCATTTTTGTTAGGTTTTTCTACTTATGCTAACAGTTCCTACACTGAATGGAATATATTAAAAGCAAAACCACCTGCACTTGGTCTTTTTGACTTCATGCTGAGTCACTGACCAGTTCTCCTTTTGCTGGTTTCTGATTCCAGGTGTAGCCCCAACCTCTGGTTCCCTTTGGCTGCTCTTCTTTCTTGAGGCTAGGCTTTCCATCTTCTTGACATGTATGCCTTCTCTTATTGTACCTTCTGTTCTCACCAGCATAAGCAATCCTCTGGAAGGTTTTTAACTTTCTTGGATTTCCCCCCTCTATTACCTCTTAATTCTGCACCTAATCCTTCCATGTCTTGGGCTCTGTCACTTGGTCTCTTTTTAGGATCTAGTGCTAGCTAGAGATATTAACACCAAGGTTCCATAGCTAGTCTTGTTTCTGCACCTCCAATCCCAATATCAAACTTTCCCCTAAGATATTACTGAAGTTTCATCTTTGAGCATACTCCAGAATTCATATCTTAAGAACTGCAGGGATTGGGCTAAGTATGTTCAGCATACTTTTTTTTTAAATTGATATATACAGCAGGCAATTTTTCTTAACTAGACACTTAAGAAACCGCCTCCAGTTTGCTGAAAATGGAATATATCATGCAATTAGTATGTACAGATGCAGTTGTGGAGAACTCAATATCAGGAAGCAGATGGGTAGGGGAAGGGAAAAGGGGGCACAAAGTGTTATTTATCTTTTGTGGATGACCAAGCAAAAAAAAGTGTCACCATTCTGACAGTCATTATATAAGAGTACAAAAATAGCAAGCTGGGATACATCCTATTTCAAGCTCCCCCTAACTCTGGATAGTGTGTCTAAGTCTGCCACCTCTGCTGTGATCTTGAAATGGTAGTAACAATGGCAAAGGCTAGCAGGCGTAAATCCTAGTAGAAAGCAAATAGCGTGCATATTCTAGATGCCAAAAGCAAAGAGGGCAAAAAGGGCAGCAAAAGATGGTTTAGTGTAGAATAATATTAACCATAAATAGCAACAGGAGACAGAGAGGGCATGTATTCTGCCTGTCTGAGGCCTGCTCCAGATGACATGCATAGAAGTTCTTGGACCTGGTGGTAGAGCACACGCATCTCTGGGAATCAAAGCAGAACCTAATTATGAATGAAACCCAGCAGATTGCCCCTGGTGACCTGGTCCCATTAGTACTGTCAATGGCTGCATCTTGTATCCATTAGGACTTTGGGGAACCAGCTGCATAATAAGAGTGTTGTGAGTTCCAAAAATTATAAGATATTTGGCATCTCTGCACGTACATCTTCCTGTAACAATGTATTTTATTGTTTGGAGAAAGATGGATTAAATTCACTTGAAGCAAAAGTGGTGAAAGCTTTTAGTGATTTTTTTTTTATGGTTATATGTGAATATACATTTGGCAAATTCCATTGCTGAAAGATTTCTTTGTATGGTAGCAGTGGTCTCTCCCTGTGTTTCTTCTTCTCCTGCCCATTTTTCCCTTCTTGTTCTCATTGGCCATGCTCCTCCTTCTCTAATCAGTTCTCCCTCTGAAGAATAGAAGCTAAACAGAGATTGACCATTTTGTTCCTTGACAAAAAAATTTTTTCTTCGGATGCACGTGATTAAACAGCAAAGGGACATGCTACCCATTCATTTCCATCACTTCTGCATATTGATGGTTACGTTCCAATGGTGACCTTTTAAGGACCCCAAAAATGGAAATTTGCCAATGTGCAGCAACTAATATCTAGTCTGACCAGCCTCAAAAGGGGTTTGGATTAGACTACTAAGAAATCATAAATGGAGGTTTCTATTTATTCTCAGCCTATTTAGGTCTCTTATTAGGGAAAGGTAGTCCACACAATAAAAAACTGAGGATAGCAATGTCTTTGCATCAAAATCAATAGCCCCCCTCCCCTGCCCCCAGTTCAAATCAAAGCTTCAAGTCCAAGAATGTATTCTAGAACCAATGAAAGCACCTGCTGGTTGGGGCTTGCTAAAGTGCCACTTGTAACAGGTTTCAGGAAAGAAATTATTAACTCATGAGTTTTCTGATGTTTTGGGACTAAAAGGTGGGTCCTTCACACTATAATTCTAATAGAAGTGGTGGTGATGGTGGTGGTGGCATCTGTGTGTTTGTGTACATGTGTGTGAGTATCCCTTGCAAACTTATTCCTCACCCAGGATGTTCTTGGCAGGAATTTAAAATGTAAGGGTTGGAAACTAATAACTGCTTTAAACAGTGCCAGGTTTACAGTCAAGAGAGGGCAATACATGGCACTGTTAAGGATAAAAAGAAGAAGTATTCTCTGATGGGAACCCTAATAAATGTAGTAGCATGCTGTAATAAAGAGCACTAGAAAATGGATGAGGTATAACAAAATTATTCATAAAGAGAAATGGAAAAGGATGTCATGCTGAGTGGTTACATGCAGTTATATAGACACTAACAAGTTTATCACAAGAAGCTGAGTGCTAGGACGTTCACATATGTTTTCTAACTAGCACAAAGAGAGACTGTTTTTATCTTGAAGAACAGGAGAGCCTGGAGTTAGAGGTATGCTAAATCTTGCTCCTGATTTTTAATAATTCAGAGCCAAATAGCAATAATGGTTCATGTAGGTTACTTTAATGAACAAAGCAACTGCACTTCAGGTTGTCTGATGGAAGGTTCTCTGCCGAGTTGCTAACTGGTATACTTTACAGCTATCTCCAGGGTTCTTTTAGATATGATATTGCCCTCTACTCACACTTTGCTTTCTATACGCCGAAATACAATGTGAAGCCACAAGCTAGGATTAAAACACTAGAAGAATTTTCAAATGAGCCCATGAGCTCTTGCTCTGAAGCCACAGTGAGGGTGGAAAACAGCAGCAGCTGCCTTGCTCACATACCTCTCACATCAAGTTTTCTAGGAACCACAGTAATTCAAAGGCTTGGCTAGGAAGTCTTCTGACAAGCCTTGGAACTAAGAAGAGAAGTTTACCCACAATATTTTCATTATCTGCTGCGAAGTGCCATGAAATGGCAACAGATTTATGTGATTTTAAACAGACTGACTGCCACCAATTTGAAAAACACATTGATAAGCAATCATTTTATTGACATGCAGGACATGCAGGATCCTCTATTTCTGTGTATTTTCCTTCAGGATAAATTTAAATAGTGCAATTATACCAGTGTGTTTTAAATTTAACCCATGGGAAGAAGTTTAACTTAGAGATTGGAGGCATTCAGACTTTTTTTAGATCAGAATCATATCAAGGCATGGCTAGGGGGACCAGTGGCAGTGTCTTAAGCCAATAGAAATCATTGAGAGTATTTTTCCTACTGAAATTGGCCCTTGGGATTTTTTTTAAGATTTCATTTTAATTGAAACTGAGCCAATTCTATTGCAGAGAGCACAGAAAGCCCACATTACAATGCTTTGCAGAATTTTGCTGCTTTGATAACGTAACTTCCTGGCTGATCTGAGCCTGACAGAATGAAGACTTGTCTCACTTCTTCTCCTCTTCAGAGCTAACATGATATTAGGTGTTTTATTTAGCAGTATAAATGTGATGATTGGGCAATGTATGGTTTTCCATGTATTAGCTTTTGGAAGAGTTCTTGTAGGCCTTTCCCTGATTTTTTCTGGCATTTCAAATACACAGTTACATATTTTGGGAGCTGCGTAGGAAGTAAAGGCACACACGCAGATGAGTGGACCCCCTTTGGACCCCACCCCCAACGCCAATCCTCAAGAATTTGGTACAGAGAGGGCTCCCTTGACAACTAGAGCCACCTAGATGCAAAACCTTGCCACACAATATTCAGTTACACTCGACCTCTCTTGCCAGAGGCTCCTAATGGGTGTGAAGTATGTTCCATCCTTCTCAAATGCCACTTGCCCTGGATTTATTTTGTGGGACTACAAGACTGGAACAGAGGCAGAGTTCTTACTCATGAGTTATAAATGCTATTATTGTGTGTGTACTGATTCTCCAAGGTAAACCACCTGCCCAGGGAGGGTTGAGTTTCTTGGAGATTTTCCCAATGAAGATTTGCTAGAGATAAAGCATTTTTGAATAAAAAGATTGGGGGCAGGGGCTGGATGTGGGTGTTTAAACTGAGAACTCAATATTTGTTTCTTAACTTGAAAAAGCAAGCCATCCTTTTCCTCTCCAGGAAGAGCCCTGTGTACTGGTGGAGCAGGTAACAACCTTAATGCTGAGAGTATGAAAGGATTCAATTTTCCCCAAATTTTATTAATTAGAACAATATTGTACAGTAGCAAAACTTAGAGTTAACAAAAAAAATTCACCTACTTCACTTCATTTGAGCCTCATAGCACTGCAGGATATGTGTTATCAACCCTACTTTACAGGTAAGCAAACCAAGACTTATAAACAATGAGACTTGCCACCCAGATCTTAATTGAGTGAGTTGGAATGTAAACTGGAGCCTGAGCCCACTGAGTTTTGCCATCAAAACAGACACACGTTAGATATTAACAACTTTACTTGGTTCTTCTCTTAGCTACCTTTGGAAATAGGAATCAGAGATCTCACAGACAAAGACATAAGTAGGTAAACTTTGAGGAAGTGGGGTAGATTTGTGCCATAACGTGCCATGAGGGTGGTCCTAAGCAGATTCTAGACCTGGGAAAGCAAATACATAGGAGTCACAGAGAAGGAGCAGAGAGTAAATGTTCATAATAGAAGAGAGAAAAAAGAGAAGGGAGGGCAAGAGCTTGGATAAACTCTGAAGACCAACTTCTCTTCCCAAGTTTGCCTTGGGGAGCAATACAACAAGAACTGATTAGTGCAGGCCATAATGCTTTGTGCGTAAAAGTGAGTAACACTTATTGAAGGGAGACTAATGCAAGGAAAGCCTTCATTTCCAGGGAATGATTAAAATTAAGCTTGTTAAAGGTTTCTGATTCCCTGTATCCTTGGGTCATGCAGGGCAATAGTTAGTTTGGTAAGATCATGGTAATTCTCCTGGAAAGAACATGTTAAAGAAACAGCATTACAGAAAGAAGGAAAAATGAGCAATAATAGACAATGTTTTAAGACACAGTATCATTGTTACTAGGAGAAAATGTCACATGTAACTTCAGTCTAACTGTTTATATGGTAGAAAGTTAATTTTGAAAAAGGTAAGCAGTGGCACAGAGGGGCCCTAGCTAGGACTTGATAAAAACCTCCCTTAAGTAGGACACAATTATTTTCTTTGGTTTCCAAAATATTGGCTTTCATAAGCAATAAAAATATTTGTTTAAAGCAATTGACCTTAACTTGTGTATTAGATATAACCAGAGCCACAGGCATTAAATTCTGGCACTAGCTCACAGGTGTGCACAGGTGGGGGATGATGGCTGCTGTGTGTGGAGGTCACCTCTTGCTGAGACGCACTGAAGAAGACGTTCTAAGTGATGAGGCCAAAAGCCATCTCGTTCTCAGTGCTTGCAATCTTGCAAGCCACATTTTGTCTATGAAACAGATTTGTGGTTCTAAAAAGCAGAGCACACTTATCAAATGAATTTATTTTAAATACTGAAGCCAATTTGGAAATTTTCATTGCATCTGTGACTGTTTACGATAAATCTGGATATAGTTTCATGCCCATTTTCAATCTGGAAAAAGATCTATCTTACTAAGTGTTCATCTACCTATCTTCCTTTGTGAACCACTGTTATGGCTTCAACTCCTTCATACAAATAGCAGTCTCTAAAATCTACAGCTGTGTTAGTAATTCCAGGGCCTGAGAAGTTAGATTTGTTGTCTTTTGTTCTTTATCCCACTCACCTCTGGACAATTGTCATAGTCTAAAGAATTTTATTCCCTTTAAACTTACTTTTTTACATGTAGATACACAAAGTAGGTGGTTGTAAATAATTATCGAGACAGCCACTTTGCTGCCTAGATTAAGTGTTGGTAATGAAATGTAGAGATTTTATTCAAGCAATGCTTTTTTGATATTGACAAGAACTAGTTCATGTAGCTGACAAATAAGTAATTTAATGTGATTTTACAATTAAAAGAAGTTTAGACTTTTTAAAAACCTCTTCTTTTATTATGAAGTATAAAGCACATGTGAAATTCCCCAAATGAAAATGTGACAATTTAGTAACTTATTACAAAACAAACATTTAGGTGACTACCAATCAGGTCTAAAAATGTAATGTATGTTAAAATTTTTTCTTCTAGTAGTCATTAATTAATTCAGCTGGCAGCTTTTGTGTCCCTATTGTGCCAAGCAACTATCCTACACCAATTTACAGTACAGTGTGAAAGACAAATAAAATACAAATATATAACATGTTAGGCAGATATGTGATATGAAAAAAAAGCATGGTAAGAAGCTGAAGGTAGGCAGCTATTTTACATGTATGGTTACCAGGAATACCTTTGAAAGACAAGCATCATATTTGGTCATCGTCTGTGTCCCTGTATATCTAATACAAAATATCAATTAATAAATATGTATCAAGCAAATAAGACTATGAGAAAATCAAATATCTATGATGGAACAAAGCAACTGCAAAATTATATGCACAGAACACAACAAAAACAATTGCAAGTTAGCTGGCTTTGTAAAGAAAAAGGCTGAGCAACTGGCATTTTTGTCAAGGCAGAAGAAAAACTGGTCATTAAACTTCAGACAATGTGTAGCATTAGGACAGGAAATGTGATTCATTTTCATGCATTTCCTCCTGAACTTTTGCACTGACTTAAGATTATATAAGTTCAAGAGACATCTAAATGTAGACACCAGACTATTAAATTTGAACCAAATAGTGTTCACCCATCATCCATGGCTGCCCTCCACTTTCCTAAATGTTTCCAAAATTGATGATTATGTATTTTGGAATGCCAGTGGAAAATAAAGATAATGGAGGCAAATTATTATAAAAGATAAAAAGCTCAAAAAACTAAATGCTCTTCAGTTTTAACACTGGCATTACTGAATAACCCACAAAATGTCTCTTGAAGCCTCTAAAGATAAGGGGAACCAACTAGAAAGGCGGGCACTTCCTTAAATCCTGAGTCCCAGGTCAATCAGTTGTTATTTTGTTATTTGGCCAAAGATGCAAGACTTCAATTAAAATGAAATCTAAATGGAAAATCTCAAGGGTCAATTTCAACTGAAAAATAAAAGTATTTCCTGGGCTTTCTCTCTTTTTTTGGCTTCAAACATCTAAGGATATATATTGTCTTTTAGGAGAGTGTAAAAGAAGAGAAAGAGAAAAGGAAGGAAGGAAGGATGGAAGAAAGGAAAGAGTGAATAGGGAAGGGACCCTTGGCATTGACATTTTTAAAAATATTAGACATTTGCAAAAAGTAGGATTAAAATGTCTATAGAATTCTCTCATTACTTCTTATTTTTTAATTTAATCATTATTTTATTTTTTTTCCATTATCACTTAGTCCCCTTATATTTCCTGCCCCCCAGCAACCACCACACTTTTTTTTTTTATCCTTGTCCATAAGTCATTTTTCCTTTTTGCTTAATCTTGCCACCCTTTCACCATCCCTGCTAGCTGTCATCTGCTCTCCATCTATGAGTCTGTCTCTATTTTGCTCATTAATTCCGTTTGTTCATTAGATTCCACATATGAGTAAAATCATTTGTCTTTCTTTGACTGGCTTATTTCACTTAACATAATGTTCTCCAGGTCCATCTATACTGCTGCAAAGGGTAAAATTTTCTTCTTTTTATGGTTGAGTAGAATTTCATTGTGTAAATGTCCCATAGTTTTATCCACTTATCTACTGATGGACACTTGGGCTGCTTCCATATCTTGGTGATTGTAAATAATGTTGCAATGACCATAGGGGTGCTTATGTCCTTTCAAACTAGTGTTTTGGTTTTTTTCCTATATATTCCCAGAAGTGGGATTGCTGGGTCAAAAGCCAGATTCATTTTTAATTTTTTGAGGTACCTCCATACTGCTTTCCATAGTGGCTGCACCAGTCTGTAGTCCCACCAAGAGTGGGAAAGAGTTCCCCTTTCTCCACATCCTCGCCAGGACGTGTTGTTTGTTGATTTATTAATGATAGCCATTCTGACAGCTATGAGATGATATCTCACTGTGGTTTTAATGTGCATTTCTCTGATGATTAGTGATGTTGAGCATTGTTCTATATGTCTATTGGCCATTTGTATGTCCTCTTTGGAGAAGTGTCTATTTAGGTCCTTTGCCCGGAAACTAGACCACCTTCTTACACCATGCACAAGAATAAATTCAAAATGAATCAAAGACTTAAATGTTAGGCCTGGAACCGTAAAAATCTTTGAAGTAAACATAGGCAGCAAAACCTCATAGAAAATTTTTATTGGATATATCTCCCCAGGCAAGGGAAACAAAAGGAAAATAAACAAATGGGACTACATCAAACTAAAAAGGTTTCGTACAGCAAAGGAAACCATCAACAAAACAAAAAGACAACCCACAGAATAGGCAAACATATTCACTGATACATCTGATAAGGGATTAATATCCAAAATTTATAAAATACTTATAAAACTCAACACCAAGAAAACAAACAACCCAATCTTTTCTTTTTAAGATTTTATTTATTATTTTTCAGAGAGAGGGGAAGGGAGAGAGGAAGAGAGAGAGAGAGAGAGACATCAGTGTATGGTTGGATGCCTTTCACCTGCCTCCAGCTACAGACCTGGCTGGAGACCTGGCTGGAGACCTGGCTTGCAACCTAGTTATGTTGCCCTGGCTGGCAATTGAACCAGTGGCCTTTGGGTTCACAGTGCCTTATCCACTGTGTCACCAGCCAGGGCCCAATCTTACTTCTTTATCTCCTTGTTAGACTAGCCTCTGTATTTTGTTTATTTTTTAATATCCATTGCAAATTGATATGTCAAGCATTGTGCACTACACGTAGTAGTCCTTCAATAAATGTATCCTGATGATATTGATTTTACTAAATTCATTTTCCACTTCCTTTTTAATGACTCCTAATAATCTTCATAATTAAGTCGAGTCAATAGTAACACAAGTGTGGAACTTGGCATTAAAAGCCCATGTAATCATTCATTCCATCAATCAATAAATATTAATTGCTCTTCAAGCAGTGTGCTTACATGCTGAGATTTTAGCTATGAACAAAGCATATATGATTCTTGCTCTAGGTATTATGAAATCTAGTGAGACTAGCATTTGAAAACCATCTTTATTAACATCTTCATCATCATCTTCACCATCATCATTAAACATATACTAAGAACCTCCTCAGTGTCAGGCCCTCTTTTTAGCATTTTACATATATTAACTAGTTTCATTTTCACAGAAGCCTTGCAGGTAGGTAACAATATTAGCCTCACTTTTTTTTGATGAGGGAACTAAGGCTCTAAAAAAAAATCCAAGAAATATAAACAGTAAATTCCAATATGGTGCTAAAGTTATAAACCATGTGATGGTTAAAATAATGCCAAAAAGTAGCTCTCAGTATCCACAGAGAAAGAGAATTAAGGTTCCTCTTCCCTCACACCTCTTCCTTCTGTTTAAAGGACGAGAGTCTGGAAGTCTTTAAATATTTTCAATTAATTAATTAATTAATTAATTAGGTGAAGTGTATACACTGATTCATTGTTTTATTCTTGTGAGGTTTGAAGTATTTTTTAAATATATTTTATTTATTTTGCTATTGCCATTGTTCCAATTTTACCCCCTTTGCCCCCTCCACCCAGCAATGCCCCACTTAGTTCATGTCCATAAGTCAAGCATATAAGTTCTTCGGCTTCTCTATTTCCTTTGTTCTTCTTAAGATCCCTGTCTATTCTGTAACCACCAATGTGTAGTTTTTTTTCTTCCTTTCACATCCAGGCAATTCACCATTTAATTACTGCCTTCTGTCAGCTTCTCAGATCATATTAATACAAAGTTTTCTTTTCATTATTCCAAAATGCCTACATTAATTCATTTGTTTAAAGAATTACTCTTTTAAGTAATATGAATTGCAGTATTACCAAACACATGCAAAAATACATTTACACCCATACATATTTTTACACATATTTAAAGTACATACTGGATTTTGAAGAGTTAATACAAAAAATTAAAAATACGCCAATAGCTTATGTAATTATTAGATGTTAAATGATAGTATTTTAGATCTATTGTAGCAAAGTTAAACAGATTTTTTCTTCTTTAATACTTATTTTACTCTGAATGCTATTTTTGTGAAATATATCACAGAATGATGTACTGCAGAACTCACTTTTATGAACGTTGTCCTAGAGACAGTGCCAAACCCATAGTAAAAAATGAATTTGGTTTTTGAGTCAGATCCTCCCCACTCCAATAATACAACTCTACTTTATTTTAAGCTATTGGAACTACAACTTTTTCTTTTTGGAGTTTTCCATCTTAAATAGTAGATTTATTGATTGATTGATTGATTTAGACTGTACACAGGTCTTACTTCTTTCAATACCCTCTGTTTTTCCCCTCCATGTGTTTTACAAGTTGAAGCCTTAGAAATAATGGCACCTGCAGTGCTCAGCAAGTCCCCAGAGAAGAAATTATGTCTACTAAGTTGAGGTAAAAAATAAAAATTCTTAGGATTTAAGTAATTTTGTAGAATAGTATTCTAGCTATTTTTTGAACTTGTGGTTGACTTCCTATGTGGTCCTAAACTAACCCCTGAACTATTTAAGAGTCTATTGAGGTAGAGATTAGGTATGTTCACATTTCAATAATAAAGTTTACTATAGCATTTATTCCTTTTCCCAAGTATCCTCAGTTTGGGAGCCTTCATAACTGGAAATGTATATTTCCACAGTCTATTTGAAAGGAATCTCATCTAATTTACATGCTAATATGAGAATATATATTGTCTATGTACACAAATCATATAGTATAGTAGTTTGCAACTTCCATCCAAACTGGTCTTCATTCTCAGCATCTTTTCTAACCTAAAGATTGACTGATTTCACAACACACCCATGACCAGTTGGTTGCTATTTAAAACATAAATTGCTAACAAAATCTATATATTACACACCCACAAATAAGCACAGATTTTGTAACAGTGAATAAGAAAGTTAGCATGTCTTCTACGTAATATACATCCACATTTTCTTTTTTTCTTCTCCCTTCACTGCATTCAATTTTTCTGAGTTATTGCAAGTAACCTAATTTTCCCATATTGTGAAATGATTCCAATCTAAGAAAACTTAACCTGCAGTAATGCAGATACAAAGTAATATACAAAATTGTACCTTATTTAGTAAAATCTATTTATAACAAGATTACTTTAAAGCATTCATAAGTTAAAGTTAGTTCTTATCCATTCAGCTGCCCTGTATCTTTTGATTTGTATTTAATCCATTTACCTGTCTGTCTGTGTTTCCTCATCTTCTTAAAGCAGACCCTTGAGCATCTCTTGCAATGCTGGTTTGGTGGAGATGTATTCTTTTAGACTTCTTTTGTCTGGGAAGCTCCTTATTTTACCTTCTATTTTGAATGAGAGCCTTGCTGGATAGAGTATTCTTGGTTGCAAGCCTTTGTTTTTCATTGCTTCAAATATTTTTTGCTATTCCCTTCTGGCTTGTTGTGTTTCTATTGAGAAATCAGCTGATAACCTTATGGGAGTCCCCTTGTATGTTATTAGCTCTTTCTCTCTTGCTACTTTTAGGATTCTCTCCTTGTTTTTGAAATTTACCCTTTCATGATGATGTGGCTTGGAGTGGGCCTATTTGGGTTCATCTTCCTTGGGATCCTCTGTGCTTCCTGAGTTTGCATGACATTTTCTTTCCTTAAGTTTGGGAAGTTTTCTGTCATTACTTTTTCAAACAAGTTTTCTATCTCTTGCTCCTCCTCTTCTCCTTCTGGTATCCCCATGATATAGATGTTATTACATTTCAGATTGTCCTGCATCTCTCTTAAAACCTCTTCATTATTTTTTAGTCTTTTTTCATTTTGTTACACTGCCTGGGAATTTTTTTTCTACATTGACCTCCAGCCCCATGATCCGATCCTCTGTTTCTTTAGCCTGCTTTTGATTCCTTCTACTATGTTCTTCAATTCAGAAATGGTATTCTTCATTTCCTCCTGGCTTATTGATGGCTTTTATGTCCTTTCTTTTTTCTTTTTTTTTTTCCATTTTCACCAATAACTTTATTGATTTGCATGTTAAAACTAAAAAAAAAAAAAATTATTCATTATTTTTAGAAGGGAGGGAGGGAGGGAGGAAGAAAGGGAGAAAGACATGTCCTTTCTAATGTTGGTGTAGTTCTCAGTAAGTTCCTTGCAGCTTTCCTGGAGTTCTTTGTAGTTCTCCTGGAGTTGTTTGTAGTTTTCTTTGAACTCTCTGAGCTCATTGAACTTCTCTATCATCATTATTTTGGATTCCATGTCTGAGAGTGTGCTTGCCTCTATTTCATTTTGCACTCTTCCTGGGGATTCCTCCTTTCCATTTGCTGAAGGTTTATTTCTTTGTCTCCCTATTTTAGGTTGCTCTTGTTTGTTTCTGCTTCTTAGATTGGTCTCCTTTGACTTACCCTCTTAGTGATGTGACCTTTTGTGGTGTAGAGGTGCATTTTTTACTTCCTGGATCTGTTCTTGATGAGGTCAGCCAGTTGGAGATCCACCGTCTTTGTCTCCTTCAGTTATTAATCCAATCAGCCTATGATCAGCGGTCAATTTTATGGAAACCTCTGGGCAGGGCAGATGAATTCAGTTGTTAATCCAATCAACCTGTGATCTGAGGTCAGGTTTAGGCACTGCTGGGTGGGGCAGATTAATTCCTGTGGGTGGGGCTGTGTCTTCCCCTCAGGTCCTCACCCTTTGGAGAAGAGTGATCTGCTGGCTGTATGGGGGATGGGTCGCAGGCTGCTCTCTCTATTCTCCCCCTAAAGCCACTGACCCAAACTTTCCCCAGGTGTCTGTAGTCCACTCTGCCCTTTCTCTGCTGGATCCCAGGGTAGGTGGGTTCCTCTGTATTTTCATGTGTGGTCTCTTTAAGAATTCAGTCTGTCAAGCTGGCTAAACCTTGCAGCTTTTTGCTTTTCACAGCGGGGTGCTGTTTTACTCTCAGCTTTGTTGCTTGTAGGCTGGGAAGCCCAGTTGGGGGTTTAGATCTCACCCTTCTCAGGTGGAACCCCGGCTGCTGAAATGTTTCTCTGTCCCTTCAGCTGCTGCCAGTGGGAGCCCTGCCAGCCCTCTCACGTCTCTGCACTTCCTACCAGTCACGTTGTGTTGAATCAGCTCTTCTGTTCTGACCCTGGTAATAACGCTTCTCTCTAGTTGGTGTTCTGTTGGTTATTCCGGATGATCTCTCCCTAGTTAATTTGTAATTCCAGTTTGGTATTGGGAGGAGATTAGTGTAGCTCCACTCACTCCTCCGCCATGTTGGTTCTCTCTGAAGTTGTTTTTAAATTTTATTTTATTTCTCTTAAATATATTTTATTTATTTTGCTTTTATAGTTGTCCCAATCTACCCCCCTACGCTTTGCTTCCCTTCACCTGGTACCCCATTTCCTCCAGCAGTGCCCACTTAGTTTATGTCCATGTATCATGCATGTAAGTTCTTTGGCTTCTCCTTTTTCTTTATTCTTCTTAACATTCCCCTGTCTATTCTGTAACCACCAATGTGTACTTTTATATTTTTTCTTTCACATCTAGACAATTCACCATTTAATGCCTTCTGTCGTTTTTCAGAACATTAATACAAAGTTTTCTTTTCATTATTTCAAAATGCCTATGTTAATTCATTTGTTTAAAGAATTACTCTTTTAAGTAATATGAATTGCAATATTACCAAACACATGCAAAAATGCATTTACACCCATATTTTTACACATATTTAAAGCACATACTGGATTTTGAAGAATTAACAAAAAAATTTTAAATATGCCAATAGCTTATATAATTATTACATGTTAAATAACAGTATTTTAAATATATTTTATTTTAAATTTTATCTTTTTCTTTTCTAACTTTTCAAGGAGAAAAGTCACTGGTGATAATAGTCCCAGTATTTAATATACTTGATGTTTTGGGTTATTTATTAAGATATAGAAGGTGGTGCAGATTATGTGATGGGATCCAGAGCCTTCCAAAATGAGGGGAAAGGGCACCCCAATTGAGACGTAAGCAAAGGAGCTCTCTCCTTGGGAATTCAGAGCCCTCTGTTTTAGTTTCTGACCTCGCTTCATAGGTTCCCACACCGTCTAGGCTTTCCATTGGATAGTAACTGTGTCCAGCAACCCCTGGGACCCAACAAATTTATCATCGCCTCTGTGGGAGAGATTTTTGGTTGCTTGCATCCTGACTTGTGCTGTGGGGTCCAGCAAAGCCAAAGGGTTACTAATTGCCATGTTAAATTCTCCTGGCCTCAGCTCTTCTCTCCCTTGTGTCTCTCAATCTCCCAGTGCAATTGGGGACATCGTAGGAATTTATCTGCTCACCAGGAGCTCAAAAAGCATTTACTGCTAGCTTGTCTGTATCAGCAGAGGAGAAAGGCGGTTTAAGTCAGGGTGACTGTGCTCTGCATTTTATGATGCTATTTCATAATGGGAGGTTGCAATCTTCTGCCTACTACAAGATAAAAGAGAAAGAAATTCACAACAACTCATGTTTGGGGAAATATTTTCTCGAATTTAAGGTTATCCATCAAGATAACAGTTATTACTAATGCCCTTATCTGATGTTGTCTAAATAAAATCCATTAACTGACTTTACATTCCCAGGTCCAGTTGCAATAACTTCATTATAGCTGTCAATACCCTGTTGAAAATAATAATTCTAGCATTGATTTCTACTTCTTTTTTGCTTAAAGACCCTTTGGCATCTCCACCAAATTTGTGGAGTTTAAAAAAAATTGTGACATTAGGGGGAAGATTTAAAAAGACAGCCTGACAACAAGAGTTCCGTGGTGACCTTCCTTATGCAATATGTTAGACAATTTAGTTCTGTCTCAAAAAATATAGAACCAAGTGACTCAGGGTGAATTTTTTTTTCTCCATCCACTTTCAAGTTTAAAAATATTTTTAGACAGCATGAAATGCATTTGCATCATTTTTATAAATATTATATAAACACAGCTATGCCTGCCTCGTCTTGGTTAACCATGACCCATGACACCACACTTGATCTGACCTATACATTTTTAAGATAACTTAAGAACACACAAAACTCTTCCTACAGCTGATGTCAATGTGAAATATTGCAATTTCTTTTTGTAAGACTGTTTCACATACATTTGATGGGTCATGAGCTTTGTATTTCAAACACTAGGGAAAAGGATGGTGTTCTTTGCATCATCAAGCACGAATAAGATGAGCAACTGTTGTTTCCAGGCAAAAGTAGAAGTGGCCTAAAGGTGTCAAGTACACTGATTATTATATTGCTCACTTTGAGGTTGGAGATGTAGATGCATCAAGAGTTAAGGTTCATTTCTAAGGAACATGGATTTGAAGCACCTTCACAAGTCCTTTACTCTGCCTTCCAACTTGGTAGGCTTCTTATTCTCCCAAACCAGATGGTAGGTGACAGTTAATGTCCCCTGTCACTGAGCAAGAGGATTTAGAGATCTGCATTTCATTCCTGGCTTGGCCACACCATACGCTCTTCCCTGTTTATGTTCTGTTTTTTTTTTGTTTGTTTGTTTGTTTTGTTTTGTTTTTTAAACCCATGGATCTCTTAGAGGCTTAGCATCTAACACGGTAGAAAGAACACTAGCTTTTAAGTCAGAGAAAGCTGGGTGGTGGTCCTGATTCTGCCAGAAACAAGATATAAGGTCTTAGGCAACTTATGCAATCTTTTGGAGATTCAGATTTCTTATCTTCGAAATGGAAATAAAATTGTCTACCTTGCAGAGTTGTTTGTGAGAATTTAATTAAACTTCATAAATTCAGTAACCAGCACAGTATTAGTTACATTGTAAAGACCCAATTATAATAATAATGGAACATAAACAGAGAAGTGAAAACAGAGGGTATTATGATCTGTTATCTTTGTTTTTCTTTTTTCAGTGGATGCAATATCGCTTCTAGAGAAATATTCTTTGTCTAGTAAAAGAGGAATTCATTTTCAGATACTGCCCCCCTTTACTAAATGACAATGAAGTTTACCTCTATTTCTCAGCTTCTTTGATGCAAACATTGAGTGGGATAGCAAGGAAATTAAATTGTTACATGAGTCCATTGGAAAAGCTTAAAAAGCAATTGTTTTATAGGCAGTTTAATAATCGTAGTAATTTGATTTTAATTTTCTTGTTTAAAGGGCATTATGAACCCTAATCATTTTGTCATTTCATTCTGGGGGACTCACTTTCAGCTTGTACATACTGTGTGAGGTTTGGTCAGGGTGAGGTCAAAGTTCCCCTCAGCTCCTGAAAACCTGGTGTAAATGTGAGACAGATGGGAGGGAAATGGAATCCTGAGCTCCCTGAATGCAGAAAAGAGCCCTACTTTCTGATCATTTCAGGATCACACAAATTACCTGTGATGCTGGTGCTCAGGAGTCTGCCTCAGTTTCCTCCAGAAAGAGGACAACCCTTGATTTACCTCAGATTATTTCATTTCTGAAGATTGGTGCAAGGCGAGCCATGAATCCTAAATTTCCTGATTAAAAAATTATAGAATTTTATAATTTAACGACCAATGTTTGATATTCAAACAGGAGGCCGATGAGGTACTGAACTTAGGAGTATTAGTCTTAATATATTTTTAAAGATTTTATTTATTATTTTTAGAGAGAGGGGAAGGGAGAGAGGCAGAGAAGGAAAGGAACATCAATGTATGGTTGTCTTTCATCTGCCCCCAGCTATGGGCTGGCTGGAGACCTGGCTTGCAACCTGGTTATGTGCCCTGGCTGGGGAATCTAACCAGTGACCTTTGGCTTTGTAGGCTATCACCTTATCCACTGTGCCACCATCCAGGACTTTAGTCTTAATATTTTTTAACAATCTGTGACTTCTTTCAATGTTTTCACCTCCCTATCTTCTCATGTTTTAGATATAAAACAAAAAGCTTCAACTAGATTATGCCAGATTATTCCTCAATGATGATAGTTATAACAATAATTGTGGAAAAGGATAGCAGCTCCCAAAATTAAGCCAGAATTATGATTATATGTGAGACCCTGAAGATTGCCTCAGTTTAAAAACCTGGCTATGTGACCTTAGGCACTTTAATTTCCTTAACTGTAAAATGGGAATGTGAATAATATGAACCTCAGAGAGCTGTTGTAAAGGTTAATTGAATAATATACGTAAGGTGGTTGCCACAGCTGAAGGATGAATGCCAGCCAGTAGTAGTAATGGTGGTGACCAGGAACAAGATCCTTAACTTAATTCCCACAGCTTGCTACCTTATAGGTATTAATATCCATATGTTATAGAAGAAGGAACTGAAATTCAGGGCAGTTAAGTAATTTTAAATATAATGGCTAGGAAGTAACAGTAACAGATTTTAAAACTAGGTCTGTTTAATTTTAACCAGTAGAAAGGATACTTTCTAGCTTTAAAATTCTATGAAAATTCTACTTGGATTAGAATTTATAAAATAGCATTTATGAGTTAGTTGTTCCACTTTATACATATAACTAACAGAGCATTCATCGTGTCTTGCTACTTTGATTGTTTTTCTATTTGACCAATAGTAGATAGTGAACCTTTGAGGACAAAAATGGTTTACAAGGGCAGGAGACAGGGATGCTGACACATACTAAATGTACAAGAGATGCTGTTAGAACAAAATACATTTTAAGAAAACAAAGAGTCAATGGTAAACAAAATAAAACAATTTCATTTGGTTAACTTGGCTTTATGAACAAAAAGTCAGAAAAACAGAGGCTAGGGAACTAGCATGTTATCATGGTCATACGGCAAACAGACAGGGAAGGTAAGATACTACTTATCTTGGGGGTAAGAAATGCGATTCATTTTCAGAAACTTGCCCCTGAAACAATTGCTCTGAATGAAGATTCCACTGGTTCTTACAATGATCATAATTTAAATTAATCAATTTTTATATACAGAGAAGTTTGAAACCTAGAGACCTGGCTATTAAATTTGGAGCAAATCCAGGCAGTTCAGTTTCAAAGACTCTATAGGAGAAATTCACTACAGTTGATGCTTCATATTAAAATTTATATCATCCATCACTCTAATAGATTATCCATATGATTTGTCCATCACATTATGAGAACAAAATGCTATCTTGTCTCCTTGATACAGTGTCTTAAAAAAAAAAAAAAAAAAAAACCACCTTGTCTCTTTTTTAGTTTTTTTCTTTGAAATTGTTCATAGCACACAGGGTTTGGTATCAGGAGTGATTAGAGTAAACCATGCAGAAATTCCAAAGGGAGCAGGCAGGTAAGATAATGTTTGCTGCATTAAAAACTTAAAAAGAAAGCTTAAATTTTAGAGGATGAGAAGGTGAATAAATCCTTACTAGGGAGATTAAATGAGTAAATAGGTTTTACCTGTCTAAATTAGACTCCCTGACCTATGCTGAGATATAATCATATTTACGGGGAATGTTTGAGATGGAATTTTTAGTAATTAACAATGCTGTACACATGATAGGCAGACAAATGTTTTGGAAGATTATGACCCACAGTAGTTGTGCACTAAAATCACCCAAAAGGCTGGTTTCCACCCCAGGCCCAAGGAAATCGAATCTCCAATCTTTAAGGGTATGTCTAGGCCTTTGCCCTAACTACTTTGTTGAAAGATTTTTAAGGCTCTATAGACAGTGTGAAGATCCTCGACAGAGAAAACCCTTACTAAGAAAGTCTTTATTTTCCTTGAACAGAATTTTAGCATTTTCCAGTTATAATAATCGCCCCTTATTTGTAGAGGATACATTCTAAGACTCCCAGTGTATGGCTGAAAATGAGAATAGTATCGAACTATATAACTGTATAACTATAACTATAACTATATATATATATATATATATATATATATATATATATATATATATATGATAAATGTTCATGCCTTTTCCATCTTAACTAAGCACTCATGCAATATGGCCATAACTTTTGCAGTCTTGAGGTATTACTGTAAAACTAGCACAAATTTCTTTTTCCTTCTTTACAATTTCACAGACAGAGGATTTGTTCTTACTGTAGATCTTAATAACTTCAGCATATGATTTTTTACTTTCCTTATCAACTAGAGAACTTTCACCTTTTCACTTAAAAGAAGCACTTTATGATTTCTCTTTGTCATATTCTAAATGTCAGCATCACTCCTCTTGTGCTTTGTGGCCATTATGTAGTAAATAAGGTCACTTAAACACAAGCACTGTGATACTAGACAGTGGATGTGGTTACGGAAATGGCTGCTAAGTGACTAAAAGGCAGGAACATCTAAGCTTGGAGACACTGGACAAAGGGATGATTCACGTCTTGGGCGGGACAGAGGAGACTGTGTGAGATTTCATTACGCTACTCAGAATAGTGCACAATTTAAAACTTGTGACTTGTTAATTTCTGGAGTTTCCATCTAATATTTCAGGACTGAGGTTGACCACAAGTAACTGAAACCATGGAAGGCAAAACTGCGGATAAGGGGTACTACTGTAATTTGGTTTGTGTTAAATGCATCACATGCATAATGCTTCTATAGTTCCTTTCCTTGTAAAGGCAGAATGATGCAAAGTATTTAAAAACAAAAATAATGTGCAAATAGGGTTTGAGAATTTACCAAGTAAAATGTCCCAAGCAATAAAATGGGATAAATTTATACTAAAAATTATTCATTGTTTAGCCCAAATTTAAATTTAACTGTGTGTCCTATATTTTATCTGGCTACTCTATGCAAAAAAAATCCATAAGCCACAGCCTGAAGGCAGCTACTGCACCGGTTGCAAATAAGCTTACTTGTGAACTGATGCAGAGGAAATTATATTTGTCACCTAAAATAATATAATTAATGTAAATCTTGAAAAGCTTTTCTTTGCTTAGAAAACAAGAATGCAAAAGTAACCTTAATAGTGTAACAGCCTCTGTTAGAGACATTTCTTTACTTTCCTTAATTCACTTTTAATTCAATGCAGTGTTGTTGTTTTTCAAGGACTAGGATTTTATTCAGTGAAAGAAATTTGACTTTCCAACAAACTCTAAGTTGTACATAATTTCCCACCTACATGAGTGAGGAGGCTCTAAAAAATTACCAATATGAAAATGGACGTAGCTACCAAGACCTACAGGAAGTCTACAGAAAGTAGGTGATGATGATAAGTATCTCTCTGGCATCCAGACCCCTCTCTGTGTTCTAAACAGGGCATCGGGTGTGGCCACAATTCAAACAGATGTTTCCACATGTGGGAGTTGGGGTTTGAGTCTCTGTTTGCTACCTCTGCCTTTTCCTTTATATCATTCGTTGTGGCGATGTGTGTTTTGAAGCTGTCGAACTGTTTTTGCTTCACTTTATGCCTCTCTTTGGTAGAGCTGTGGGCTGTGGTGTGCTATTTCTTCCGTGCATATTTTTATATGATTGTTAAGAACTTTTTTGTGTAATTTTAGTTTTGCTGTTTTGAGACTTTTGAGTCAGACTCTCTGGTCACTGTTTTAGGGTATGATTTTATAGCAGAAAGAGAAAAACAGTAGAGACATTATTCTTAAAGAGGAAAAAGCCTTGGTCAAAAGCAGATGACCTTGCCCTTGCAGATGACATGAGG
This sequence comes from Noctilio leporinus, assembly GCA_004026585.1. Taxonomy (NCBI): domain Eukaryota; kingdom Metazoa; phylum Chordata; class Mammalia; order Chiroptera; family Noctilionidae; genus Noctilio; species Noctilio leporinus. Next base: position 174,050 of record PVIW01000108.1, read on the forward strand.
AGTTGAACCACCCCACAAAGTCATTAACACATCAGTAGTGACTATTTTGTCAGGTCTTATGGTTGAATTAAGTCACAACTTAGATTCCAATTCTAAAATCCTTTCGGCACATGCCATAATTCTCAGTACTTCATATCAAATACTTCCAGCAGATGCCTATGTGAGACAAAAAAGCAAGTAAATTCAGTACTTGAACTATTTTTTTAATAACAGAGTAAAAAGTTTCTAGCGGTCAATCACTCAAACTTTTCATGGAAATAATTGTACCCTGTGGCTTTCAAATGCTCAGTTTAACTATAAGGCTCTCCTTGAATTGCATTAAGTGCTCTACACCATGAAGAATAATAGGTCTTCACTCCATCCAACACCATGTCCTGGTTTGAAACTGTTCCCTCTGTGTCTTGTCTTGAAGCCCTGTGTCTTAAACCTCTTGAGGTACAAAGCTGACTCAAAGTTCTAGATCTGGGGAATGAGAAGATTTTTGACAAACTTGATTTGACTCTAACAGGTCTGGCCCAACACAGCTGAATTTTCTAGAAGTGTATCACAGAAATTATTGCCAACCAAAAATTCAGAAGTGGAAAGGTCTGGAAAATCCCAGAAATCTCAGTTGGTAAAACATTTTCCCCTCTTACCCATTTTATGTTTCAAGCACTGGATATTTTCTTTATAAAACACCTAAATGTTGGAACTTATCACTCTTTCTCCAAGGAGACCGAGACACAGCCCAATGGATCTGTTTATTGAGATTTTTCCCCAGGAGAAGCAGCCTGCATTCCATTTTGATTAATTTCATTCCACTGCCACTAGTGATGTTACTATAAACAATTCTTCCCTTTTCTTGTTCTCTCTTCTTTTTGTGTTAAAATCCATCAAATATTTTTGTTCCACCTTAATTGCCATTTAACCAAGCTCAATGTATTGAGTTGTGTTAATTTACACTCCTAAGAGTCTGTGAAGTTGTGACTCCGCTTTCCCAAATTTCACTATTTGTTAACATTATTTTCCCAATGTGTAACAACTATTATGCAAGATTTTAAAGAGGTTGTATGGAAATACTTAGGACAGACAATAGACACTCCACCAGATTGTCTGAGGTTTAATGAAAGGGGAGGAGAAAAACTTTCTTGCTTGAGAAAGAATCTTATGTAGAGGACTTGTGTGGGCAGGGGGAAAAATGAGCAAAGCTGCAAGCAGTGAGTTCAGTATGAAAAGAAGGTAAGTTGTAAAGTTGAGCAATAGGTAATAAGGAGAGAAAAAAGTGAGGGTAATATTGTAAAGGACATTGCACATCACAGTAGCATTTGGTCTTTGTCCTAACAGTAAAGGGCAATAATAAAAGGGTTTTGTTGTTGATGATGCTTTATTAGTGGCTGCTTTAGACTTTGTAGCTTACATCTTTAGCTTATAATACACTTTATCTATAGGCTAAAAACCATAAAATAGTGTTTGTTTGTTTGTATGTTAATTGTTCTATTAAAGTTGCCCCATTTTCCCTCATTGCTCTCACCTGCCCCACCCATCTCTCCTCCCACAATCAATCCCTGCCTACTGTCCATATCCATGGTTCATTTATACTAGTTCCTTGACTAGCTCCTTCCCCTTTTTTCCCCCTTCTAAGAAGGAGGATTATCGGATTCAGTTTTTGAAAGATAACTCTGACAATGTGTATAAAATGGATAGAGTAAAAATGGAATAAGAGAGAGTGATAGGTTATTTTAGTAACTGGGCAAGAAATACTGCCCAAAACCCAGATAGAAATAATGCGAAAGTTATGTAGGTGGGATCCATGCAACTTTTTGATTAGTTAAATAATAAAAGTGTAAGAAAGCAACAATGCAGTGAAGGAAGACTCTCAGTTTCCAGGCTTGGGAAAATAAAGGATTTGTCGAGATTAATCATCCATTTATTGAGAAAAAATACAAAGATAGAAGCTCCATTCCAAACAGGGGGTCAATGGCATTTTGGATCTGTTGAGTCTATGGTGTCAGTCGTATACCTAGGTACAGATACTTAATTGGTTGATTTCATAATAAATGTGGAATCTATCAATTATAGGGCATAGTGAAATCTTGAGAATAAATAGATCACCTAGAGAGAGGTTTTAGAGTGACAGTAAGAAGTCCAGGGGATTTGAAGTGTGAACAACAACAACGAATTAAATCATGACGGACAATGATAAAGAATAGCCATAACAGTAGGAATAAATTTAAGAAAATATGTCAGCAAGAGAATAAAGAATTTCAAGAAGTGCTGAATACTATTAGACAGAGAAGCTGGCACTGAAAGGTTTTCATTGCATTCATAGTAAGACAGTTACTGGTGACTTTTTTGGAAATGGTCTCATGGTAGTAATTGTAGATACAATTTCAATCAAATTTATTGAGTCCGTTTTGGTAATTTGTAATTTTCAAACAATTTAGCCATTTAATGTGTTATATTTATTGATATAAAAATTTTCATAATACTCCAAATTATAATTTTAATCTCTATAGGATTTATTATGTCCCCTATTAATTTAGCTGCATCTATGATTTTCATATACTGTGTTAATTATTTTCTTTCATTTCAAAATATTTTCTAACTTTCTTTGTGATGTCTCCTTTTCTCTATGAGTTATTTAGAAGCATGCTGTTTTATTGCCAAATATGTAAGCATTTTCCAGATATCTTTGTTATTCGTTACTAATTTAATTCCTTTATGTTTAGATAACTTACACTATGTAATTTCAATTTTATTGAAATCTGCTTTTGACTTACAATACAATCTAGGTAAATATCTGTGTGTATTTGAAAAAAGTGTATTCTGCTGATTAATTATGTCAAGTTGTTTAGTATAGTTTATCTTTTAATCTTTTTGTCAATATTCTATCAATCTGTTGCTTCATTTTATTCATATTTTGCTTCGTGTATTTTGAAACCCTATTACCAAGTGCAGAGATAGTTAAGTTTGTTTGGCCTCCTTCATACATTGATTCCTTTAGCATCATGAAATTTCAGCTATATACCTCATTTGTTCTGAAATCTATTTTATTTTATGTTAATTATACCACTCCCTTTGTTTTATGCTATTTGTATGTATATTCTTTTCTTTTTACTTATCTGTGTTTCTAACATTTAAAGAGGGTTTGCACATAATTGGGACTTTCATCATATAGTTTGATCATTTATTTTGATTGGAGTATTCAAATCATTTAAATTTAATGTAATTATTGATGTAGTTGAGTTTAAAGTATCAACTTGCTATGCTTTTTCTTTTTGCAATATTTGTTTTCTTCTTCTGCTTTCTCGTGAATTGAGTATTTTTAGAATTCCATTTCACTTCCACTATTGGTTTATTAACTATACTTTTTGGTTTGTTTTTACTAGTTACTTGAGAGCTTGCAAAGTGCATTTTATTTATCACAATTGATTTTCCATTTAAATAGCTAAATATACCTGTTTGTCAAGTCTGGGGGAGTTCCCAGGACATATAGGCATTTTAATGTTAATACCAGAGAAGTCCTAGACACACAGGGATAATAAGAATTATCCTATTCTTTACATTAATATAAGAATATTAAAATGATATGGTATAAAGCTAACAATTGGTATCTTGTTTGCTTTAAGCAGTTGGTCATCTTTAAAAAATTTTTAAACATAAAAAAGTTTATTATGTTTACTCACATATTTACAAGTTATTATTTCCCTTACTTATAGGGATGGAAGAAAGGATATGGGGGGATGAAATTTAAAAGAGGCTTATGAGTGTTGATTGTAAGACAATAGTTGGGAAGTCAGTGAAGTGCTAGTATGCAATAATAGACTCTAATGAGGAAATGAAGGATAAAGTTGGGTTTCAGTTAAAGTCAGGGAATAGACAGAGGAAAATGGTGAATATAGGAAAGTTGTTCACAAGAATACAGGTTCCTACTATTCATAACATGAGTGGCACAGAGGGTGTGGACAGCCTAGGTAAGAAATCCTGTACAACTTCCAGAGTCCCTTTGATTTGAGGTGTGCCCTTTTGGCAGTTTTGGACAAACTAAATATCCCTGTCTCATTTATAAAAATAGAATAGAGTCTGGATGTAAATGATCCAAGATGGAAGGGAAAGAAAAGCATCTTTATATAGCTCAAAATAAACAACACTAAGGTACAAAGAATGAGTGGAGGAAAGTGAGAATGACAGATAGATACATAAGGTAACAAAGAAAGAATTAATTTAGAGAGGATGGCAAAACTTGCAAAAAGGGAAAAGGCCAAGCAAGAAAGTCAGCGTAAAATGTGGGTTTTTTGATGTACTATGTTATCAAAATAAACCTAGACTTAATAAGAATTGTATTTATTTCCTTGTTCGTTAATTTGGTAATGTGATCCAAAGCATATAGATTTGTAAAAAGATAATAGATAACAGAGCCAAAAGAATTAGACTATCTTTTTAAATATGTGAAACCTGTCCAGACAGTATCCAGGCATGTAATAGGGACATTTATTGAAGAAGCTACAAGATACAAGAAACATTATACGTAGGACAAGGATACCTTAGTCCCCTTCAAAGTAGATACCTTGGGACCTTACACAGTTCTCTCAGCACCTCTTCCCCTGTTCAAACACTCTGCAAAATTCTTTGTTGGTATATCCATCAACTTCCCCATCATATTTTCCTGAATCTCATCTACAGTCTGAAATCTCTTCCCTTTCAAAGGTGATTTTAGTTTTGGGAATAGCCAGGAGTCACAGGGCACTAAATCTGTATTGTAGGGTGATACAGTTATCCTGGTAATTTGATGTTTCACTAAATATCTCAGCACAAGATGTGATGTATGAGCAGGTGCATTGTCCTGATGAAGCTGCCAATCACTAGTTGCCCACAGCTACGGCCTTCTGAATCATCTGAATGGTTTCTATAGAGGAATGTTCAAACTTAGCACAAAATTTGACTCAGATTCATTGCTCTGATCACTTAGTCATTTTGAATGCAATGGCCACAAAGTACACATGCTCACTCAATAGCCATGTACCACCCCTACTGACTAGTACAGTGAAATCATTTTCACACATACACATTCTTGTCCACTCTCCTTGGCTGCCAGGTTACATTGATGACATGCAAACCGTTCTCATTACATTAACAAGGCTGGACTTTTTCTGGACACACCTCAAACTATCTAACATATATATATGAAACGTAAATATATTAATTAGGGAATAGAATAGTCAGCAATCCCTATTCAGCATCTATAAGCAGGTTTGTCATATGGTTACTAAAATAAGTTATACCCAATCTTCATTTGGTTGATATAAATGAAGATTTGTACAAATACAAAAAAAATCTGTATTTTTATTCTGTATATTCTAGGCAGTGGCTTTAGGTACTGCAGACATCTGCTGGAAGTCACATATACTCTATGAGAATCATTAAAAATGGTATCTTCTTCATCTAATAAGACAATAAGGAATCTTAGCTATTACAGCACCAGAAGAAAACTTTTCCCAGTGTTTTTATTTTTGTTTGTTTTTTACTTTTAATTGTATTTTTCCCATTTCTACTTATCACCCCAATGTTTTAATCACATTCCATAGGAGGGTATGGAATGCTATTATTTTAATGCCTGTCTTGGTCACTTCTTAACAAATGGTGGGCACCCTGCAGCACATCATGGGTGGCCTGTTCCCTTCTCCCACTCTGAAGAGTATTAACCCTGAATTCCCAGCCAGGCTTTCGTCAGCCAGCCCTCCTGGAATTTTCATTATTCCCTAACATGACTCTCTGCTTCAATCAAGCCACCCTGCTTACTATTCTGCATATATGTATGGCTTGCTAATTTTTGTACATACTTCTCTGAATCACAGCATGTCAGAGTGGAAAAGGTTCTAGAGGGTTAAGCCAGCCCTCCTCAATTTGCACTTGAGGAAATCATTTCAGTAATCCTTCAAACCTAAATTCAAAACTTATTTCCCGCAGATTGTTTTCCCTGTTGAGTTGTAGACAGCTCTGTGAACCACTCCTTTTCTTTGTGTGTTTCTGTGTGCATATTTCTCTTGCTATTACCATTTCTTTTGTCCAAGAGGGAAGCCCTAGATAAGTCCTTGTACTTCCCCTGGTCTCCTTTTCCTTTACTATAATAGGAAAGAATGAGATGTGATGATTTTTAAAGTCCCTTTTTACTAGCATATACGGGGGAAGGCAAAAATACATTCATAGTTGTGATTATGCAAAACACAATTTATTCTTGTATTATTAATTATTAATTACTATAATTAACCTGCTTTTACCCACCCCTGCATTTTGACCAACTGTGAAGTCTCATACTCTTCATAGTTGTTCTTGATGATGTACACAGGCAGTCCTTGCTCTACATGTTACCTTGTTAACTGAACTTAATGCATACTGGTACCTTTTCCACAGTGCAGTGTTCCAGGGTGCTGAGGTCAAATGTCAGTTACCGCAGACATGTGCAAAGTGAAGAATCAGCATGAGTATCCATGTGTTTCAGCTAATAATACACAAAGCAAAGCAAGAGCTGCCTGTATTTTCTACTTCTCAGTAGTTTTTTGCCTTTTGGAACCCTTCTTCAGATTTTCTGTGGGGAAAACTTTTTTTCCTTAATAGTTAAATTGTAATTCAAGCATTGACCTTCCTTGGCCAATGATGATCATAGGACCAGAGCTAGGCCAATCAGATGTTTACCCTGGAATTTCATTTGAGCCATAGCAACACAAGGATTGAAGAGGGCTGGATTGGATTCACCTGGTGGCATTCTTCGTGAGGGCTTGTTCACTAGTTCCTGTGTACAAATTAGTGTTAGTACTGATCCAGTTCCTGTACTTTCCAAGGTATGATTCTTTAACTTTTTTCTTGACTCTGAGAACAACCTCATGTTATTTATTGTACTAGGTCCCTTTTTATCTTAAGTTATGAGAATTAATTTGTGTTGTAAACATGAGAAACACCCTAACTGCTGCAGGGTTTCTGGTTTCTCCTGAATCAGTGTATTTATTTCCTCCTACAAACTTCACAAGCCAACAGCATTCGTTGATTGCCCCTCCAATTTCTGAGCATCTAATTGTTGCTTACCCTTTGGCAGTCTGACTCTCACCCCATTGAAACCCCACCTTTGAAAGGTACTTATTGCTAAGTACAAAGGCTTTTAAAAAATAACTTCTCAAACTTAAAGATATTTCCTTGTGACTTATGATGGTATGGAAATTCCCATTCACCTTTGTTCTCTTATACTGTAGTGTACCAATTTGTTCTCCACTTCTTTTACAACTCTTTGATTCCTTTCATAAGTCCTTCTTCTTTCTTTCATTTAATAAATACTGACATATATAAAGACTCTGACCCTAGCCCTTTATGTTCTGCTGGCCTAAGTGTTAACAGCCTGGATTCTTTCTTTCCTAGTCCCAGAGTGTATGTTAATCTGCAAGAGTAAAGGAAGGCTTACCCAGGGGCACACACACTTCATTGAATTTAAAATTTTACCTGACATTTAGGGAGGAGAATTGATGTTTTTATATGAATTCAATATAAGGATGAATTTTCTTACATTTAATTTTAAAGATTTTATTTTTTATTATTTCCAGAGAGGCAGAGAGGGAGAGAGACATCAATGTATGGTTGCCTTTCACCTGCCTCCAGCCACAGACCTGGCTGGACACCTGGCTTGCAACCTGGTTATGTGCCCTGGCTAGGAATTGAACCAGCGACCTTTGGGTATGCAGGCTGGTGCCTTATCCACTGTGCCACCAGCTGGCCAAGAATGAAATTTTTAAGATAAGAAATTTCCTTTTATCAGTGTCTTACTTGAGAGCTACCTATCAACTCTCTACCACACAATCTTCCTTGCTTAGAAACAGGCAGGCTATACTGATATTCTTCTCTGCTGCGAGGCACAAACTGCCTCAGCATTTGAGAGAAGCATTGTCCAGGATGATCATATGTACTCTTGTAATAGTTTAACAAAGTGATTAAGAGTTTAGGCTCTGAAATCAGATGGTGTGGCTCCATGCCCCACTGCTTACCAGGTATGCAACTTTGAGCCTAAGTGCCCTCATCTATGAAATGGGATAGGGTATCTGCTTTATAGGGTTGATGGAAGATTAAATGAGATAATGCATGTAAAATTAAATGTGTCTAATGAAGGCTAATTGGTGTGGTGAGTTGCTATTCATCTGTATAAATAATGGCCAAGTCTTTATTTCTAGCCTTAGGCATTCTCTCAAGTTCTAGCCCATAAATTATAATTATTTAGTTGTCTTGCTTATTCTTTAAATTTCATTCATCTAACCTGAGGTTATTTTCTCTTAAAAAACTATTCATTGCCTTTAGATTTCTCTATTTTTCCCAATAGCACCACCATTCTGTTCAGCATTAATGCATAAAACCTGACTCTTTCATCAATCACCACCCTACATCCTCTTTCATGACTAGACTAAAATTCAATGCTTGCATCTGCAATGTCTCACTTAAATCCTTTCTTTTTTTTTTTTTTTCATTTGGTAAAAATGGATGGATCTACATTAGCACATCATTATCACCTAGTCTTTAGTTTACATTAGCTTTCACTCTTGGTGGTGTGCGTTCTGTGGCTTTTGATGAATGTATAATGATGTATATTCATCACAGTACCATAGGAAATAGTTTCACTGCCCCAAAATCCACTGCTCTACCCATTCATACTTTCCTCCCGCACTCACCTAGTGAGGTGTCCACTGAGTCTTCTGCTTGTTTTTTATTGGGTTGTTTCCTTATTGTGGAATTTAAGACTTTTCTGTACATTCTAGCTAACAATGTTCTATCAAGTATGCCATTTGCAAGTATTTTTCTCACAGTCTCTGGCTTTTTTCTAATTTTCATGACAAAAACTGGCTTTTAATTTATAATTAAATTATAAGTTGTGGGATTAGAAAGAAAAATATAATAAACATATTCAAGTGCCTATTAGTTATTCCTTTCATAGATCATGTCTTTGGTGTTGTATCTAAAAACACCAAATATAGGGGACTTTATATTCAAGGTCCCCTAAATTTTTCCCTATGTCATCTAATAGAGGTTTTAAATTTTTGAAATTTATAGTTAGACCTGTTATTCATTTCCAGTTACTATTCATAAAAAGTATAAAATCTATGTCTAGATTTTTTGCATATAAATGTCCAGTTGTTCTAGTTTTATTTGTTGAAAAGGTGGTCCTTCCTCTATTGCATTATTTTTGCTCTTTTGGTCAAAGATCACTTGAGTATGTTTATTATATTTTTCTTTCTAATCTCACAATTCTTGCTTTTAGTTCATTATTAACTCTTACCTGGACTATTAAAATAATTTTCTACATGATCTCTTCTTAAACCATCCTCTCTCCATTCACTTCTATGCTTCTAGGACCCAGTCCTAGTTAATCTTCCTAAAGTATAGCTATTATTGAACTATTAGTGACCCTCTATTGACAATAAGCTTTTGAAGTTATAGAAACTTAAGACCATTGCATATGAAGTTGGAAGGGACTGAAATTGTCAGTCTAACTTGTCTCCAAATTCATTGTCACTAAGTTCAATATCTTAGAGAGGCAGTTAAGTTGTTTTTAATTTTGGTATTCTTGGTAACAAAGTTACTATATCTTAAAAAGAATACCCTTTTATTTTTGAACAGCTTCAAGTGTTAATGTTTTTTCTAATGTTGAATTAAAATTTGTCTTTATCGACTTTCTTCCAATGGTTCAAATTTTTCCTTCCAGAACATATAGGATGAGATCAGTCTATGTGGGGAAGACTTAGGACCACAGACTCTGAAACCAGAGAGCAGGTGTTCAAATATCAGCTCCATAACTTATTAGCTATGTAATTTTTACTTTAACCACTGATAATAATGGAAATTATCTCATAATGTTCTTATAAATATTAAATAAGTTAATACTTGTAAAGGGGCTTATGGCACCTCTTGGCATGTTCAATCTCTAAATACATGTCAGCTATTATTATTGAATACTTTCTCCTGTGATGGTTCCTTAAAATATTTGGAGGTAATTATTTATCTGTTTGCCTCCTTTCCACTTATCTCCTTCAAGCTTATCACATCCAATCTTATTATATACGAACAGTTATTTTCTGGCACTAGAAATATTTGTGTTTGAATACCATTTTTGCTACTTTCTAGATAGATAAGTTTGAGCACATTATTAGTTAACACACTGAAGCTATTTTGTCCCATGTGAAAAGAGAACTGTTGTGCTAGGCCAAATAATGACCCCCAAGAATACCCAGGTCCTAGTTCCTAGAACCTGTGACCATAACTTTATATGGCAAAAAATGCAATTGAATTAAAGGTCTTCAGTTGGGGAGATTATTCTGAAGTATTCAAGCAGATCCTAACTGTAATGACAAATAATTTCAGATAGTACAGAAAAGTTTGCCATAGGTTAGATGAAGAGGAGTGGACATGAAAAAGACCTGTGTCAAGATTGACTTCCAGCTTCCTGCCCTGAACAATGTATCAATTTTTCCCTTTTTACCTCAGGGACCTATGTGATTCACTTTTGCTAGAAGTAAAGTTGGTAGGCTATGGCCATAGAACAAAATACCTGATGTACTGTTCCACTGGCCTAATATTTACTTGTGCCAGACACCATCACAACCCGAAAATAACCAAGCCATATTTTGCATTTGATTTTTTTTTAATTCAGCGGCCATTTCTTTATATATAAACACTTGCAACTTTGTTCTCTGACTTCAGAGTGACTTAAAGTCTGGGATAATGACAATAATTCCAGGACCTCCTGAAGTATTATGCTCCACAGAACCATTCCCTGGAAGAGAACAGTCAGAAATTAAGAACTTGGTTCAGGAGACAAGGTACATCTTCCAGAAATATTTGGCACCAGTATGGTTATTCTGCCCGGCCCCTGGATAATTTAATCGAGTGACAAATGTGTATAAGGGTCTTGATTTAGTATGTGGAGTGACCAGGAAAAAAATGAAATTGAAAGAAAAAAAAAGACCATACCCCTACTATGTTTGTCTGTGTCCACAGTTTATATGATTGATATTAGATACAGAATTATTTCTCTTTGACAATTATACTGACAATTTTTTTTTTTCTAATCTCAGATCTGTGCATACCTGTACATTGTAAATGTTTTCGGAAGACTCATTATAATTATCACTGAATATTTAGTGAGAACCCACTGAGCACAGAGAACTGTACTAGGCATATGATCAAGAAAGAGCCTATTTCTAGCCAAGTCCTTTTGTTTCCATCTTGTTCTGGGAGTAATAACATACCTAAGGAAAGTGGAATTCTACACATAATCAAACTTATTATCTGATTTGATCATTGTTTTGATTGCTACTTATGATTTATAATAGAGGTCATTATTTTATTACATACTTTCTGTATATAATTAAGTTACTTTAAATGAAGACTTTCAGTTCAAGTTAGTAAGAATAATGTATTTCTGATTTTCTCATCAATTGAAGAGAAATTGAGCCACAAAAAATGTATTATACTATGGAACAGTTATTTTTAAAATTTTAGAATACATTGTAGAAAAATGTGAAGATTAATGGCATTTAGTATGAGATAAATTGTATTGTTTCAAAAAATTATCAGAAATACATCAAGAAAACTAAGTTCCTAGCATTCCATGTGGGGTTTGAATTCTCTGATTATATTACAAGTTTCAAGTTTTAACAGGTAAAGAAGATCACATTATTATAGTTGCACACATACTTTGCAAAGTACAGAAGGGCCAAATTGATAAAGGAATAAAGAAAAATCAGTACCTTTCAAAACAGAATTTCATGTTTTTCATTTTTAGTGAGCTGGTTTATGTGTCAAGTAAACTTTGATCTTAAAATATCTTTCACAGACATGATTTTCTCCAGAGACTATTGTCTTGATATCCTCATAACCGAAATAAGAATAAATATTTTGTTCCACAAAATATTCCCCCCATGACTATTTGTATCTCTCAAACTTGTGTGAAGATGGTTATAGTCAATTTTGGGGGGATGATTTTAGCTTTTTAGGAAGCTTTCTTCTCTCTTAAATAGGAATCGCTTTCTAACATCCTAAAAACTGGGGTGGGGCTTACCAATCACCTTAATTTAGTATCCAATGTCCATAACAAAATCATCTTGGTCTCTATCCCTTTAATTTTCTGCTTTCATCTTCTCTAATCATTCCCCTCCTTTCTCTCCGTGATTGCCCTCTTTTTCACTCCCCTTGCAAGGATATCTGCCTGTGTCAGAGTGGAAAGTGAGAGAATGTCAGCAGTTGCACTGTTCCTTCCAGCTCTGATCTGCCAAGTAGAGGCACCTTACCCTTCATCTGGAGCCATTGAGGTAAGTTCTGAGCATCCCATCAGACAACAAGTCTTCCTCACTGTGCCAGAATCTTCTTGGAAACCTCAGTCCAGTGAATTAATCAAAAGCACATTCTCTATGACCAATAAAATAAAAAGCAATCTGGACTATGGGCTATATTTAAGCAGAATTTTGAATGAAAAGATCTGCTTTTGTTTCCCTTTCTGATAGAGGAGAGGTAATTTACTTTCCCACCAGTTCCTAGTTTTGTTATCAGAGTTTTTGGATTTGTTATGTCCTAATTCATTCATGAATGTAAATCTGGATAATTTTGCATCCTTAGCTTTTCCTTAACTCTTCTATGATGTTTATGAAAACATCATGACTAACAGAGACAGATAATCAGGTTTGTTAGGCTCACCCTAACTTATCCACTCCCAGGAGTCCAGCTCACCTCATTAGGGAGAATTCTACTGCAAAAATAGAATCCTGGCCTTCATCTACAACCAAACCTTCTCATTTCATCAAAGAATGCATTTCCTATAGGGAATCCAAAAGAAAGTCTATAAATTGCAGGTCTTTTGTAAAGGTATTTTTATTATTAAGAATAGGGTCACTATACAAGAAAAAACTTATGATTGTTTTATTAAAGGTTGCATATGCTAACCCTGATGGTGCTTTCCACCCATTTTGTTGTAGTATTTAAGTGTTGTGTGATTTTCCCCATAGAAAGTCCCATACTTGTGAATTTAGGACTTACTAATAACCTGAGAATATAAATAAGCAGTGGCCAAAATTTTGCTCTCCCTTTACCTTTCTTCCACTGTCCACACCCTTTGGATAATGAACTGAGGTTTGTTTTAAAAGTCTGAGAACCAGACCTACACTTTACCTCTTACAGATAACCGAGTACTGGCCTGAATTCATTTTACCCAACTTAGAATTTTCCCTCTATCATTAAGAAATCACTGGGGATTTCTACTTTCATTAAAAGGTAAACTAATAAAAAAAATAGAACCACAGGCATGGAAACATGGAACAGACTGAAAGTGACCAGAGAGGAGGCAGGAGGGGAATAATGGTGGAAAGGTGGGGAAGAAACTAGTCAAGGAACCTATATGAATGACCCATGAACATGGACAATAGTGTGAAAATTGACAGTGGGGGAGTGTGGGGAAGGATGAGCAGAGAAGAGCAAAGGGGGAAAATTGGAACAACTATAGTGGAATAACAACAAAAATGATTTAAAAATAAGAGATATAGATTATTTCACACTTTTCCCATTTTTCAAGTTAAAGCTCATTCATTAAATGCATATTTTATTTTTACTGTGATGGCTGTAGCAAAAAAAAAAAAAAAAAAAATCTATAAACAATATCTAACTAGTCAGTAACTCTAATGTGTGCTCAAACTTTATTTCTAAGTCAAATGTTTAGAATTTTCCATAGAAACAAAATGACAACTGGTGGTTTGTTTCATACACACACACACACACACACACACACACACACACAAACCTATTTAATTCTGTAGTATATTTAGTCTGAAATGCAGTACTGTGGTATTGGTTCATCTATATCTAAGTACCATATATCACACACAGTTCATGAGAAAACACAAGTATGCATGCCTCCCTTTTCATATTATAACATGGTTAAAAAAAAGTAAGTACTTTTGGGGTACTTGTTAACCAGATATTTATTAGTTCTTTATATGACTCTCAATCAATCAACTCTTCACTTATTCAATATGAAGAATTGAGGACAGGAAGCTTATGGAGACAGAAGCATTATACTTATTCTCAATGTAAACCCATTAGATTGGCAACATCAAGTTGAAGAATAGAGTACAGACTCTGTAGCCAGAAAGAGTAGACTTTAGATATTGGCTCCATTACTTATTGGCTGTTGCTCTCTCTCAATCTCAGTTTTTTTAGATAAAATTAGGATAGTAGTAGTTTCTACTATGTAAGGCTTCTTGGGGATTAGTGGAAATGATACATGAAAGGTAGTTAGCATAATGCTTACCTCAGGGAATGGCAGTTATGAGATTACAGAGGCATTTTTTGCTAACTACCTTATTGTGATTGCGTCTTTTCCAAGATTTCCCCCTAGTGTCCAATACCCAACAATGGGCCTCAGTAGCAATGCTTATAATACTTGACCATCCAGTTAAACAGAGCTAGTTGGAAATGGACAATGACTCAACCTGGGCTTCTTAGATTTGCTCTCTCAGAGTTTTGAATTGTAAATTAAAAGGCTTCTAGTGGGATCTAGAAATTATTTCATTTTAGTGCAACCATCAAGAAGTGGGGTTCAGCCCTGGCTGGTAGTACAGTGGGTAAGGTGCCAGCCTGCGAACCCAAAGGTCGCAGGTTTGATTCCCCAGACAGGACACATAACCAGGTTGCAAGCCAGGTCTCCAGTCAGATCTGTGGCTGGAGGCAGGTAAAAAGCAACCATACATCGATGTCTCTCTCCCTCTCTGCCTCTCTCCCTTCCCCTCTTTCTAAAAAAATAATAATAAATAAATAAATTAATTTAAAAAAAAAAGTGGGGGTCAAAAACTCTTGCTGTTCAGATTCCAAAGGTTCAAGTTCCCTACTTCTTAAAGTTCTTATGACTGATTAACTTCTTCCTTGGATTCCATAAGGTACTCCGGATCATGCTAGTAGTCCTCTTCACCACTAGTTTACTAAATAGAACAAGCTTTAATTAGTTTCTGAAGCTTACACACAAACAAAATTTTAACTGTAATTTGTACTAGTCATTGTAATGATAAGAGTGGCACCATTACAAGGAGTAATATAATTATAAGGGGTAGTATAATCCAAACTCTTTTTTCATTCAATGTGTTACACAATCTGATTCCACCTTTTGTATTATTTACATCCTTGATGACAGAGTCCAGGTTTTACTCTTGTATATGTGGCACCATGAAACCCATTTATACTGCCAAGAGAAGTCACTCTTAAATATTTGTAGAAAAATGGAAGAAATAATTTTAAAAAGTAGACTAAGTATATAGGAATATCTTATATGTGGTGAAAAATAAAGTTTTTGGAAAGTACTTTAAAACAAGACATTTTAATGGGAAATAGTAAAAAAAAAAAATGTGTGCATCTCAGGATGCTATTGGAGTGTGGAATAGATGTGGATTAATTAATAAATAATTTTATCTTTCTAAGATAAATCCTAATTAACAGATGTTGAAAAGGTAAAGTCTTAAAAGCATAATTGAAAAAACAATCTAAAAGCAGATGGGTCATTAATATAAAGAGTCTTCATAAAAAGATCTTTCTCTATTTGCCAAATATAGGTACACTCCCTGTTACCTCCATAATGCTGAAGCTACAATGGTCATACACCACAATGACTCCTGAGGGTAGTCTTTTGTTTGAAAATTTCAGTCAGATGGTTGCAAAGTGCAGCTCTTACAAATTTTTGTTGAGTTGGCTTTGAAACTTTTTTTGTTTGTCTAGGAGGTACTGGTTACTTTATGAGCGTTCTGACTTTGGATGCTACTCACCCAAAAAGGCAAAATAATATAATGATGAAAAGCTGGGAAAACACTTGTGGAAACAATCTTTTAAAAATCATTATTGCCATTAATGCAGATATAAATATACCCATCAGAATAGACTACTATTATCCTGAATTTTCTACATGAAACTATCTGGCAGAAACTTAACCTGGCCTTACTCCTGTTCTATTATTTGAAAAGAGTAGATATTCTCTTAAGGGGAAATGAGAGAGCAGGAATGCATTTTAATTTATTTTTATGATAAATATCATTAAATAAAAATTTGAGCTATATATTTTTATTTTTAGTTTGATGGTCATAATGCAAGAAAGAGTCATTTAATAAGAGATTGAAATGAACATTTGCTAACAATGAAGTCATTATTTTAATGAAATCTGATCAACTTTCCTGAATAATTTGGGATTCTTTTAAACAACATATTTTAAGGCAGAAAAAAAGGAAAAGACCATACGTTTGGCAGAAATGAAAAATGGTTACTATGGCAGCTTGATTTGGACATGGAAAACCTGTTTCAAGCTATTCATAAACCCAACTCTTGCAAACTATTTATTATATACAATAAATTATATGAAACATATAATGAAAAAAAATGAGAATGACTTGTTTTAGAACTCAGAGAGTTAATGAAAATTATTTGAGAAGGAAGGACTGGGTAAGATGTGGATCCTGGTGTTCCCTGCTGAACTAGCTTAATGAATTTTTATCCATATCAAGAGGACCCCCCCCCCATTCTTCACAAGTTGAAACAAATATCACATTCTTTAAGGACGAAAGACTGTGGAATGTGCCCTAACCACATGAAGTACACCATTTTCATAATTCAAACACAATTCATTTAGCCTCCATTCTTCATGCCTGAGTGGACATGGATCTCTCCTAACATACCCAAGGTGAAACTTGGAAATAGTGATGTAAGGGTAGATGCATTGCCAACTCCCATGTTCTGAGATACTTATTCTATATGAGAGCATAGAAAAGGCAGTATGATTATAATTTCCAAGTGGAGCATTATGTTTCTGTGAGTTCACAGAAGTTGGCAATCCTGTGTCAAAAATATGTATTCTGTATATGCATGACCCAAGATAAAGACTTGACTCCTGATGTCAAAGATATAATCTAACTGCCAACACAAATTTACATTCTCTGAACAAGAATCATTAGAAGCAATAGAAAATCAAGTGTTCCATAGTCTCATAGGGATAGTGTATGCCATAGAAACTTTACAATGGGGAAAATAAATTTGGGTGGGAGTAGGCTGGGTGACATATTTCTGTATTTATTTCAAAATCTGAAGGTTTATGATTTGCAGAATGAAACAATTTAAAAGGGAAGTGAGAAACAGGGAGACAAAGAGATTTTAAAGTAGAAGTCCATGGGCAGGACAGTGCACGTTAATGAAAGCTGTGCTTAATACGTGTTCAAGTATTATCTTAAAAAAAAACGAGTTCACCATGTGCAAAAAACTATTCAAGAAATGTGGGCAGTAAGGAAAGGAAAGTAAAAATCCTATAGTGCACTTACTAAACCCATGAAGTAGTCAAAATAA
Source organism: Noctilio leporinus (assembly GCA_004026585.1). Taxonomy (NCBI): domain Eukaryota; kingdom Metazoa; phylum Chordata; class Mammalia; order Chiroptera; family Noctilionidae; genus Noctilio; species Noctilio leporinus. The sequence goes on from PVIW01000108.1 coordinate 191,417, forward strand.
ACTCTCTCTTTATAAGTAAGAATAAACAGAGCTGTATGCCTGAAGCCAGACCACCTGGGTTGAAATGCAAACTCTACATTTACAAATCATGTACCTTAATTTCTTCATGTATAAAATGGGTATGAATAATGCAAAATACAACAATTAGAATTATCACAGGGATTAAATAAATTTATATTTGTAAAGCATTTAGAATAGTACTTAGCACAAAGTAAGCATTTTATCAATGGTTATTTAAATTTTTTAAAGGTAAATTATTTGACAAGTTTTTAAAGTGCTAAATTCTCTCTCATCAAATAAATGTCAAGTTAACTTCCTTTTTGCATATTTTATATTAGCTTAATTTTGTATGTATTTGGAGCTTATTCATTTCTATTGCCAAGTAACATTGTTCTGCAATACAATAACATTGATATACCAGTATTTGTATATCTATTCACTTGAACATGTGGGTTGTTTCCAGTTTTTAGCTATTACAAGTAAAACAACTGCTATGAACAGTGATATATAAGTTTTTTAAAAAATATTTTATTTATTATTTTTAGAGAGAGGGGAAGGGAGAGAGGCAGAGAGGGAGAGAGACATCAATGTATGGTAGCCTTTCATGTGCCTCCAGCCATGGAGCCAGCTAGAGGCCTGGCTTGCAACCTGGTTATGTGCCCTGGCTGGGAATTGAACCAGCAACCTTTGGGTTTGCAGGCTGGTGCTTTATCCACTGTCCTACCAGCCAGAGAGATACATAAGTTTTATATGACCACATGCTTTTATTTATCTTGAGTACATATATAGAAGTAGAATGATTATGTCATATATTAATATAGTCAAACTTTTAAGAAATTACCAAACTGTTCTTCACATTTGTAGCATTTTATGTTCCTACCAGTAGTATTCTGCTCTTCATGTACTTGCCAACACCTGAAGATCAATGTTTCATTTTAGATGTTCTAAAAGATGTGTAGAGTTATATTCTTTTGATTCTGATTTTTATTACCCTAAAGATTAATAATGTTGAGCATAGCTTCATAAGTGTATTTGCCATCCATAAATCTTCTTTGGTGAAATATCTATCTAAATATTTTCCTCAATTTAAAAAAAGATTTTATTCATTGTTTTTAGAGAGAAGGGAAGGGAGGGAGGAAGGAAGAGAGAGAAACATCAATGTATGGTTCCCTTTCACCTGCCTCCAGCTATGGACCTGCTGGAGACCTGGCTTGCAATCTGGTTATGTGCCCTGACTGGGAATCACACCAGTGACCTTTGGGTTCACAAGCCAGTGCCAATTCACTGAGCCACACCAGCCAGGGCTTCTTTTCCTCATATTTTACTATGTTGTTTGAGTTTCATTTTCTCTCATTCTATGTCTCATTTTTTAATGTCTTTCAAATAGAAGTTTTAAATTCTGATTAAGTTCAATTTATTTTTTTCTTTCATAGATTATGCATTTAATATATCTAAAAAATGTGCCCTGGCTGGTGGCTCAGTGGATTGCCTGTGAACCCACAGGTTGCTGGTTCGATTCCCAGTCAGGGCACATACCCAGGTTGCAAGCCAGGTCTCCAGCCAAGTCCATAGGTGGTGGCAGGTGAAAGGCAATCATACAGTAATGTCCCTTACTGCCCTTCTCTCTGAAAATGATGAATAAAATCATATATATATATATATATATATATATATATGAAATCTTTGCATAAACCAAGAGCACAAAAATTTTCTCCCATTTTATCTAGAACTCTTACAGTTTTAGATCTTCTTTAGATATTTAAGTCTATGGCTTATTTTTATTTAATGTTACCATAGAGAGAGGAACAGGTTGAAGTACTCTTTTTGACATATAGATATCTAATTATTTTGGTTTCACTTATTTAAAAGGTTATCTTTTCTCCACTGAATTACCTTTCAGTTTTGTCAAAAATTTATTGACCATTATGTGTGGATGTGTGGGTCTATTTCTAAATTTTATTCCATTGATACACATCTATTTCTTAATTATTTTTATTAAAAAATCTTGGAATCAGATAGTATAAATCCTCCAACTCTATTCTTCCTCAGAGTTGTTCTAACTTCTCTAGGTTCATTAAGTTCCCAAATGAATTTTAGAATCAGCTTGTTAATTTCAATGTTAAAATTCTTCCTGGAATTCTGATTAGGATTGTATTGTGTCTTTAGATCAATTTGAGGGACAATAGGATAATAGTTATCTTAACAATGTTGAGTATTCTAGTCCATTAATCTATATATCTTCATTAGTTATATAGGCTTCAACAATGTTTTCTAGTTTTTAATATGTGGGATATATATATATATATATATATATATATATATATATATATATATAATTGGATGTGAGACGAAAAAACAAGGAAGTACACATTGGTGGTTACAGAATGGACAGAGAACCCTGGCTGGTAGCACAGTGGATAAGGCACCAGCCTGTGAACCCAAAGGTCTCAGGTTCGATTCCCCAGCCAGGGCACATAACAAGGTTGCAAACCAGGTCTTCAGTCAGGTCTGTGGCTGGAGGCAGGTGAAAAGCAAACATATACTGATGTCTCTCTCCCTCTCTGCCTCTCTCTCTTCCCCTCTTTCTAAAAATAAATAAAATTTTTAAATAATGGACAGGGAAATGTTAATAATAATAGAAGAAATGAAAAAGCCAAAGAACTTATATGCATGACACATGGACATGAACTAAGGGGGTATTGCTGGAGGAAATGGGGAGTACTAGGTGGAGGGGAGCAAAGGGGAAAAATTAGAACAACAGTAATAGCAAAATCAACAAAGTACATTACAGTATATATGTAGTTACTATTTTATGCTTTTCTAAATCACATTGACTTCTAATTTTAATTGCTGATAATATTTTTGCCATTTAGAGTCTCCAGTATAATTTTGAATAGAAGTAATGATAGTATAAGTTATTTCTTGCTCCTTATCTTATAGAGAAATCACTCACTCTGTAACCATTAGATTATGATGTTAGATATAGGCTTTTCTTATGTGCCATTTAAATATTGAGTAAGTTGCCATGTATTCCTAGTTTGCTGATAATTTTTATTAGAAATAGATACTGTGTTTTATTTAGTGCTTTCTTGTTTCTACTGAGATGATTATATAATTTTTTATTTTTCATTTGCTAATATAGTGAATTACATTATTTGATTTTCAAATGTTAAATTAATCTTGTATCTCTAGTATAAACCTCACTTGGTCACAATATATTTACTTTATATATTTTGTTGGATTGAATTGGCTGAAGTTTGTAAAGAATTTTTGCATGTTTACAAGGAATATTGGACTGTAGTTGGTTTTTCTGTTTGTTTCATTTTGTCCCCCTGATACTTGGTGTTAGTATCACAGTAATTCTGGCTTCACCAAATGAGCTAGGAAGCATTTCGTTCTCTTCAGTTTTCCAAAAGAGTCTGTGTTAAATTGCTGTTGTTTATTTCTTAAATGCTCCAGTGAAGTTGTCTAGACCTATAGCTTTTGTTGTGGAAAAGTTTATCTACATTATAATTTCTTTATAAGTATAGGGCCATTCAGGCCATTTATTTCTTTTTGAGTGAGCATTCATAGTTCATGACTTGGAAGAAATGTAACTATTTCTTTTAAATTATCAGATTTTTTCATACTAAGCTATTATAATATTCCTTTAGGATCCTTTCATTATTTGTGGAATCCATAGTGATATCACCTCTCTTATTTATTATGTTACTAATTTGCATGTTCTCATTTTTTTTCTTTTTCTGACTACCTACTACATGCCTATCAATTTAGTAATCTGTTCAATCAAACAACTTTTGGGTTCATTGCTTTCATCCATTAAAATTTTTTGTTTCTGCTTTGATTTTAAATATTTCTTTATTCTGCTTATTTTTATATAATTTTCTTTTTGTTTCCAGTTTCTTAAGCTGAGGCTACAGATTTAGACCTTTATTTCTTTTCTTTCTTTCTTCCTTTTCTTTTTTGAGGGGGCACCTGGATTAGACCTTTATTTCTAATGCAAATATTTAGTAACATAAATTTCCTTCTACATATGACTTTCATTTCATCCCACGCATTTTGATATGCTATGTTTTTATGTTCATTGGTTTTGAAATGCTCTAATTTCCATTTTGATTTTTTTCTTTAGCCCATGATTTATTTAGAATTGTTTTAATTATTTGCAAATATTTGGGGGACTTTCCAGAGATATTTCTGCTATTGACTTTTATTTACATTTCATTGTAATTACATTGTAATCAGAAAATATGCTTTGAATTTTTCAAGTTTATTAAGACTTGTTTTATTGCCTAAAACATAATTTAACTTTGTAAGTGCCCTGTGTACCCTAGGAAAAATATGCGTATTCTGGTGGTTTTGGATAGGTTGTTTTTAAATGTCAGCTAGGTCTAACCGGTTGATGCGTTGTTCAAATACATCTCTTCATTGAAGTCTCCCTACTTGTATTTCAATTAGAGAGAGAGAAGTGTTAAAATTTTTTTAAGTATATTTTATTGATTATGCTGTTACAGTTGCCCCAATTTCCTTTCCCTCTGCTCCCCTCCACCCAGGGCCCCACTTTCCTCCTACAATACCACTCCCCTTAGTTCATGTCATAGGTTGTGCATATGTTCTCTGATTTTACCCTTTCCTATATTATTCTTAATATCCCCCTGTCTATCCTATGCCCGCTCATTATATTTCCTAAGCCCTGCATCATTTCCCCATTTATCCCCCTTCCCACTCCCAAATAATAACCCTCCCAATGTTCCCTATACTTATGACTCTGATCCTATTCTGGTTGTTTGCTTAATTTGTTTTTGCTTTTATTTTTTAGATTCTGTTGTTGATGGTTGTGAGTTTGCTGTCATTTTAATGTTCATAATTTTGGTCCTCTGTTTCTTAAATAAGTCCCTTTAATATTTCATATAATAAGGGCTTGATGATGATGAACTCCTTCAGCTTCACCTTGTCTGGGAAGCTCTTTATCTGTCTTTCCATTCTAAATGATAGCTTTGCTGGATGGAGTAATCTTGGTTTATAGGTCCTTGCTTTCCATCACTTTGAATACTTCTTGATAGTCCATTCTTGCTACAAAATTTCTTTTGAGAAATCAGCTGATAGTCTTATAGGAACCCCTCTATAAGTAACTCCCTTCTTTTGCTGTTTTTAAGATTCTCTCTTTATCTTTAATCTTTGGCCTTTTAGGTATGATATGTCTTGGTGTGGTCCTCTTTGGGTCTAGCTTGTTTGGAATTCTCTGCACTTCTTGGACTTAAATGTCTACTTCATTCACCAAATTTTGAAAGTTTTTCTTTATTGTTTTTTTCACATAAGTTTTCAATTTCTTGCTTTTCCCCTTCTCCTTCTGGTGCCCCTATGATTTGGAATTTGGCACATCTAAAGTTGTCCCAGAGGCTCCTAGGCCTGTCCTCATTTTTTTTTTTCAATTCTTATTTCTTCATCCTGTATTGGTTGACTGTTTATTTCTTGCTTATGTTTCAAATCATTTATTTGAACCCAAATTTCCTTCACTTCACCATTGGTTTTATGTGGATTTTCCTAAATTTCACTTAGCATAGCCTTCACTTCTTCCCTTCTTCATTTACCATATTTAAACGTGTCTTTCAAGTCTGTTAGCATCTTTATCATCAGCATTTTAAACTGTGAGTTTGTCAGTTTGGCTATGTCCTTGTGACTTAGTTCTCCCACTAGAACCTTGGTCTCTTCCCTCTTTTGGGCAGTGCTTTTCTGTTTCCTCAATTTGACAGGCTCCTGTGCTTGCTTTTGTTTCTTAGGTAGAGCTGTCTGACTGTTCTAAGGGGCAGTCTTAGGTATTTGTCAGTGCAGGGAGACCTGTTGCACCAGGTTGTGGAGCTGTATGTGGGGGAGGGGCCTGAGAGGGAACAGTGCTGCTTGCGCCTCTCCTGCTTCCTGTATGAGATAGGTGCCTCTAGCTGTTGCCCTAGCCATGGTTCTTCCTCAAGTAGGTGGGTCTGTGGATATTTCTGGACTGTGGGGGCCTCTAAACAAATGGACTCTGCTGAGAGAACCACAGTTTATTCCACTGCCACAAACCCCACTGGTTTTCACAGTCATAAGCAATGTGACTTTATCCCTCTCCCACCTCCTCACCCCAGCACCCTGACACTGGAACCATAAGCCTTGAGGAATGGTCTGGTGCTAGGAGCACTCCCCAGGTGACCCTACTCTGTTTTAAGTGTGTGACTGCATATTCCACCAGCTGGCCACAGATACTGGCACACCACAGCTATCTTGCCAGCAAGCCACGTCACCAAACCATATCCTCCCTGTTCCAGCTCTACCCTTTCTACCTTTCTGGATGAGTAATTCTCCTTTATATCTTTGTTGGAATTTTGTGCAGCTCCATTTTCTGGAATTACTGATTGTCCCTAGTTTTAAGGTGGTTATATTCCTTTTTAGTTGTGCAGGGAGATGCAGTGTGTCTACCTACACCTCCATCATGGTCCAAAGTCTCAAAATTTCTATTTTTAATGATATATTTGTCTATTTCTCTTTGCAGTTCTATAAATGTTGTATTATATATTTTGTAGTTCTGTTTTTGTTTTTGTTTTTTCTTTAAGATTTTATTTATTATTTCCAGAGAGAAGGGAAGAGAGAGAGGCAGAGAGGGAGAGAGACATCAGTGTATGGTTGCCTTTCACCTGCCTCCAGCTACAGACTTGGCTGAAGACTTGGCTTGCAACCTGGTTATGTGCCCTGGTTAGGAATCAAACCAGCAACCTTTGGGTTCGAAGGCTGGCAACTTATCCACTGTGCCACCAGCCAGGGCCTGCAGTTCTGTTTTTAAATGCATAAACATTTAGGATCATTATGTCCTTTCCATGATTTCATCCATCTGATTATCAGTGTACCACTTTATTCATAGTAATATTTTTTCACTCTACAATCTTTGTCTGTTATTAATATGGTAACTTCATTTTTTTGGATTAGTACTACTATAGCATATGTGCCTTTTCAATTCCTTACTTTTAGTTGTCTCTTTATATTTAAAATGTTTCTTTGTAGGCACAAGGTTTTGTACTTTTATCCAAGTTGGAACTTTTAAAATACTACCTTTAACATAATTGCTGATATTCGGTTAAAAATTGTCATCTTTCTACTAGTTTTTAATTATTCCATGTTCTTTATTTTTCTTTTTAAAATCGGCCTTATTTCTAGTCATTAAGTATTTTTACTTATTTATAAATCTATTGTGTTATTTTAATAATTTAAGGTATGCATTATTTATTTATCACAGTCTATTTTTTAAATATTATACTACTTCATACATAAAAGCTTACACTAGTATTCATTAATTTATCATCATGAAGTTTATGTGCTATTATTTGCTTATATTTTACTTCTATGTATGTTAAAGACTTCATAGTATGTTATTTTTTCTTTAAGTAGACAATGTCTTTTAAAAGGATTTAAATAATACAAGAACATATTTTATATTTACCTATATAGTTACTATTACATGAGTTATTTAGTCCTGGTTGCAGATTTTCTTCTGGTATAATGTTCCTTTTACTTGAAGAACTTCCTTTTAAATGTACTGTAGTTCAGATGAGAAATTGGTAATTTATGATTCTATATGTCTTAAAGTCTTAATTTTGCTTCATTTTTGAAAGATATTTTACCTGGACATAAAATTCTGTGATAATTTTTTTTTTTTTTTGGCAATACTTTAAAGATGTTGTTATTTTTATCTTCTGGTATGCATCAGAAGTTTTGAGAAATTTTATTTTCATTCTTCTGCATGTAATTTTTTTTCTCTTACTGCATTTAAATATTTCTATGTATTATTGTTAAGCAATTTTATTATAGTGTTGATGCCTTTTTCTCAAATGTATTATTCTTGGGGTTTATTGAGTTTCTTGTGTTTAGATATTTAAGTAAATTTGAAAATGTCTCAGCCATTATTTCATCAAATATTTTTTTATCTTTTTCACCTTCCTTTCTCCCTTTCTTTCAAACTCCAAATTCACATATGTTAGCCCATTTAAATAATTCCACAGCTAACAATTTCTTGTTTTCATTTCTATTCTCTTTTTTCTCAGAGTTTTTAAAATAGTTTCTTTTTTATATCTCTAAATTCTTATTTTTCCTTCCGAAATGTCAAATTGCTATTAATCCAATCCAATGTTGTTTTTGATAGAAGCATTAAAGTTTCCACCTAAGTTCTATTCGGGTCTTGCACATATCTTTCTTCTGTTTACCTAACATATTCTATTTCCCTCCATATATATATGCTATATACTTGAACATATAGCATATGAATAGAATTATGCTCTTATTTTCTATTGGGAAAAGAAACTATTCCTTTCTTTGTAAGCTTTGGGCATTATTTTCTCTAATTTTTTTTTGTGGTTTCTTTCCCAGCTGAAAATAGTTTTTTCATACATATATACTGATTAGTGCTCAGCTGAACATAGAGCAGGGCCCCCTAGAGATCTCTGGAACTTCTTCCCTGTGCAGATCTTTTCTTTCTATTGTTTTCTCTGGAAACTCCTGTTTCCTTGGCTTGCTAAGAATTCCAGTTTTGTTTCTTCAGCTCATAGTGACCATTGGGTTTAATCTAGGTTTTCATTGTCATAACCTGGAAACACCCTCCAGGCAGTAAGTCAAGGTGAATGTATTATTCGTCTTGTTAAAGAATCACTGTCTTTCATTAGTAATGTTAAATATCTCGAAAGCATTTATTTCATACATTTTGTTCAGTTTTTTAGATAATTCAGTAGAAGGGTAACTCTGATTTCTGTTACTTATTCTTGGATGAAGTAATAGCCTATTTGAAAATATATCTTTTTATTCCTCAATTTAATACTTCTTTTAATCATTTTTATCTCTTTTGCTGATATTTTACGGGTAGTGAGCTACAGGCTATGTTTTAATATATATCATCTACAACCACATCTTTCCATCTCTTTCATAACTAACTTCATGAAAGTCATCATTGATGTCTCTCTTAGATTATTATGATAGCTGTTTAACTGTTCTCCCTACTCTGTCCCTTATCAATTTATAACCTTATCCATTTATTCTCAATCCAGTAACCAAAATGATCTCTTTAATAGTTATGGGGAGGGGGGGGAGAGGTCATTCTTTTGCAAAACACTGCAATATCTCCCCATTTTATCTATGGGAAAATTAATATCTGATAATAGCCTAAGGCACTATGTAATCTTGCCTCCACTATCCCTTTAACATTATCTCTAACTACTGTCCCTGTGGACTACTTCTTTTTGTTAACAGGCCTCTTTGCTGGTCTTTGAGCCACCCAGTCACACCATGCCTTCAGTCCTTTCTATTTGCTACTTTTTTATTTTATTTTATTTTATTTTATTGTATGTTTTTTGCTTGGAAGGCTAGTGCCTCAAAAATCTGAAAGGCTGGATCCCTTGTCAAGTTCAGTATTTTCCCAAGTGTGTGTTGTCTTACCTTTTTAATGTTGCACCTTAACATCACCCACCACATCAACTCACACACTGTTAATACCCTTTTGTGCTTGATTTTTGTCCTTAGCCCTTATTACCATCTGACATAATTACTCTGTTCCAGTCTCTGGGATTCCTTGCTATTCCCTACACATAACAGGTACTTTTTGGCCTCCTTTTATAATTACTACTCCCACTTTCTTGAAAGAGTTTTGTAGCAAAATATATCTGTGGTTCTGTTTTTTAAGCCTATCTTCTAATGTTATTCTCTCCATAGGGTCTCCATAATAATTGATTGTATTTAAAATTGAGTCTCTCCTTTTCTGCTCTAGCTTTATATATCCTTTTTCTCAAGAGGACTTACAAAATGCTGCATTATACATATAATAACTGTGTGTTTTATTTTCTATATCTCCTACTAACATGAAACTACATGTGAACAGATATTTTTACCTCTTTTTTCACTGCTTTATCTCCAGAAACTAGAACTAGTTTTGGTAGCTTCTTATTAATTATAGCTGATTACATTTCAAAAATAATTATTTTGCAATTGATCAAGTTTGTAATCTAAAAGAGAATATTAACTGATTTAAAATATTTTCCACATATGTATAGATTTCAATACACCCAAGTTGCACTTTTCCCCCCAGAACTCTATTTTATGGAGACAGAAATAGTCTTATATGATTAGGATTTAAGAAATAACTAGTATATCGAAGAACCCAATGTTGGTATATAAAATCTATAGAATAGAACTGAGAATTCCTGATGTCTTATACCCAAAACCCTTCATTCATCTTAGTTTGTACACAAAACTTTCCACTCCACCACCTAACTACCAGCCTGACAGCAGTGCAGAAATGTCCGTATAGTCAAGAAACATGCTTTAAAAAAACAAAGTAAGCTAAGACCCACTATTAATCCTTCTTACATCTTTGCTAAGTGAGCTACTCTGATCACTTTACAGATGAAGAAAGTGAGGCTTTAAGAATAACTGGCTCCCAGATGAAGACCTGGGGTCTGCACACAGCTTCCTCTTTGGCCTCAGCCCACCTCTTTGCACCTACATTGTGCTATTTCACTGGCCAAAGAGGGAGTGGCGACTGAGTATCTGCCAGTAAGGGAGGAGGATAACCTGACACATATTCAAAAAGACTAATAGGACCACAGGCCATCCTGCATGCAACAATCAGTGTTGAGGACATCATGTCTGGATAGCACAGCACAGTCATTAATGTTCATAATGATAAAACTAAGTCATCAAAAAAAGATTAATTACATTCCATCCACTCTGTTTAAGAAGGCAGGGAAGTGTGAAATCCATTTTAGAAAGATTTCCATCAAAAATGATTAAAATTTTCAGCTATCCAGAATGATTCATTCCCTGGGGTTTCCCACATAGCCAAATATGTAAATGAAAAAGCACAAATATTGCCTATTTCCCATGAAACAAAAACAACAAGCAAGCCACACACACACACACACACACGCATGCACACACACACACACAGTGCAAAAAGGACTCAATCAAATTGAGGATTTGATATTCCTACAGTTCATACCAAGGTGTATAAACTGGTAGGCATCCATTTTTTATATCTTACATCTTTCCTCATTGGTCAGGTAAGTATCCATTTAAATGGTTAGTGCCCTTGCTGGAAAATTTTTAATTATTTTGATTATTTCTTCTGTTGTACAATCTTTTAGGATGGGTTAAATGTATTCCCTAGATTCCTGAGCAAATAACTGAAATGTGTTCTCCTTACCTCACTCTCAAAAATCCAACTTTAGTTAAAATACATAAACAAGGTTTTTATTTTTAATACTGTAAAAGTTAAGCTAAACACTTCTTAATGTGTATTTTGTTATGAAAATAAGAAACGAATGTATTCTTCATCTCAATCTGGTACCTGAGGTATCTGATCATCAATAAACATCAGTTAAAAGAATTTTTGCTGTCCATCAGGAGAAGTTTAATTAAATGAATTGTGTTAACTTATGGTACCTCTAGATGATAGAATGATGTATACTTATTTCAAATCATGATATTAAGATGCTGACATAAATATTTACTCATCCTATAACCTCATCTTTTAGAAAAATTTTTGGCATTTAATAAACATTAAATAAATATTGGTTGAAAGAATGTATGAATAAATGAAACATAAAATTAATGAGCAAGAAGTAAAACTGATTATTGATATAATTTGATTAATACTATAACTTGGGGGAGAGGTATCAGTGTGTGACTGAATCAAGAAATAATCTGCGCGCCGGCCTTTGAACCCAAAGGTCGCAGGTTCGATTCCCCAGCCAGGGCACATAACCAGGTTGCAAACCAGGTCTCCAGCCAGGTCTGTGGCTGGAGGCAGATGAAACGCAACCATACATTGATGTCTCTCTCCCTCTCTGCCTCTCTCCCTTCCCCTCTTTCTAAAAATAATGAAATAAAATATTTTAAAAATAATAATAATCTGCAATGCTACACAGTAAATTAGTATCAGTAGTTACTCTGGTAAATGTAGGGGGATTTACAAGAGATTTTCACTTTTTATTTCATATATTACTTAAATATTCACAACATACACATGTATAATACTTTTGTCCTGAAAATAATTTATGCTAGAGCTATCATAAAAATGATGTATTACATCAGACAGTCTGGAGCTTAAGGGTTCATTATAGAAATAAAAACATAGATGATATCAACTACCTACCATATAGAATATTGAACAGAGTAAATGCTGCTGAAACCAGAAACAATCTCTCAGGATTGAAAATTTTTAACTGGGAAGAGAGTGAAGAGGTGTATAAAATTATAAAAAAGAAAACTATCAGAAATACTTATAGAGTGGAGGGTGGATGGAAGTAACTGCTTAATGGATATGAGTTTTTCTTTGGAACTGGGTATAGTGGTGCTGGTTGTACAACATTATGAATGTGCTAGAATTTGTTCACTTTAAAATGATTAATTTCAAGTCATGTGAATTTCATCTCAGATTAATATATATATATATATATATATATATAACATAAAGGCTTAGAAAGTCATCCAAGCCAAGTATAAAGAGACCCTTAACTGGAATTAATTTCCAAAAAGGGACAAGGGTTACAAGGATTGATTCAAATCATTGGTTCTCAGATCTTATAAAAAATACATCCTAGCATCTATTCCTATTACAGGAAAAATTTAATTAATAATTACCTTTCAGGCAGGTAACAGAGGAAATCCAATCAAATCCTGATGTGAGCAAAGGTCAGCCACTGTCAGCTAGGTAGACCATAGGATGCATGTTTGGCCATAAGCTCCTCACTAGCAGAGGCCACATGTACTTCATTGTCATGTCTGCCACAGTAAATTATGATTATTGGTTAAATGATAGTTTAAGAAGGGGAATAATGCTGAAATAAAATATTCCCTGGGTCAAGTTTGATGTTGGTTAGTGGAAAACTGAACTCAAGAGCCCTTATTTCTATCTCCAAATGAGGCAAACAAAAAGAGTTCTGGTTTTAATTTAATTGGTATTTTATCCTTGGACATTTAGGTTATTTCCATTTATTTTTTTTTTTGGTAATATGTGTATAGTGAAAATGCTTGTACGTGATTCATGATTTATTATGTCTATATCTTTAGATCCTCAGGTATGGAAATACGTTTCAAACACTATGAACATTCGTAGACATTTTATACTTATTTTCAAAGTGCTTTACAGAAAGATTGTACCAAATTATGCTTCCACCAGTTGTGCATTAGAGTTTCTCTCACTGTGCACATTGCCAAACATGAGCATTAATAGTAAAAACACAGCAGAAAACTTTTCCACCAAATATAATGGGAAGAAATTTAAAGCCTTGTTTTGTTTTGTTTTGTTTTGTTTATGCTCTTCTTTGCTTACTAGTGAAGTTGAAATTGTTAGCAATTTTATAATACTTATTTGTATTTCTTCTCTTAATGTGCTGGGTTTTACTTTTACCATTGAATATTTCATCACCTAAGGCACAATTGGGAGCACAACCATTGTTTTGTTTTTGTAACTGGTCAGCCATTCACAATAAGCTGTGAGTTTATATTTTTCTGTAACGTGTAAATCATAATTGAAAAGCTATATGTACGGTGAAGTTTGAAGTAAACAGGGTTTTATTTCTAACTTTGCATACATGTCTCATTTAATTTTATGGTTGAATTAATTAGCACCACACCTCTTGTATGACATTATGCATTATCTTTTAGTTATGTCAAATAAAATCCCTTATACATTATTAAAGAGTAAATGCAATAATATAAAATAGCCTAGACATTTTAAAAGTCTTGTCACTGAATTAAGTAAATCCATATTTGTGTAAACAACCTTTAAAAGTAATTTAAAAAATAAACACTCTTGCTTACTAAAACAAAAATTTTAACTTTCAAAATTTTTCCTAGTGATTTTTAAAAAGAAAAAGTGAGTTGGGAAAGGAAATATTTTAGAGAGTACAGACACCAAGTTATTTTAATATTTTTATTAAAATTTAAAAAAATGTTTGTGGCATTATGTGGTATTTACGGGCTATAAAATGGTAACATTTTTCTTAAGAAAAATAATATGACAATAAATATGAATGACTTTTTTAAGACTATTGGAGGACATTGTGCAATAATAAATAAACAGTTTCTACTAACTGTACCAAAATACTGTTTTTAATAAACTGAAAATTTTCAATCTGAAAGAAATAGTTCCAGGATACTTTATTTTTATGTTAAAACAAAACTTCAAGTTGACAAAGGTTCTTCAGCTTCTATGATAATCAAACTATACTCCACTTTACTAATGTGATATCTATTTCCACTTAATATCTTTGGGACTTCTTGAAAGTACATACATCGCCTGTTTGGGTAACTGCTAACAAGTTAATGGTGACGTCTGCTTTATGAGCATGAGCCCATTCTACAGGGCCCTGTACAGTCATAAACTTCAGAATTTCATATAGTATATTTTCCCTCAATTAAGCATTTTTCTATAAAATAAAACATTTGTTAAAATAATTAATATAAATACATGGCTACATTTTAAATATTTTCATAGTTATTAAAAGAGGACACAATTTTAGAGCAAGATATAAATAAAAACAGCTCTCTAGATACTATCCCTTTAGTGATAAACTTTACCCTAGTCTACTTGATTTAATCCTACTTTGTTTGTTTTACGAAACAACCTTCTTCCTTTCATTGTGATACCTCAGATGGTGAAAATGGTGACTGTGCTTGGTTTCCTGGCAGTATCACTAGTCTTAAAAGCTTGAACCCTCTGATATGAGATTGTGCCTTCCTTTACCATTGGTATTCAGAGCTCACAACCTAGACTCGCTACTTGCTGGTACAAAGGAAAAATTGCTTTCTATTCAATTATTTTCTGTACTTTTCACTGTAAACTTACAAATGGCAAAAGAAATATCATGGTAACTTAAAAATGGTTTCCACAAACCATATTTTTCAACATTTTTGTTTCTTTCCCATTAATTTGTGTATCAAAAGATATTGTCTGTGATTCAAAAAGAAATGTTGCCACTCAATTGTTATGACTAATTCAAGGCCTAATACCCATTGGGTATTAGCGACTACCAACTTAAACTTGGTGTGCCAGACTTGTGCATTTAAGCAAAGTCTTTTGAATAAATATACAGTTAATTCAAAGTCTAGCTTCTTTTTAGTGACATTGCTATCCTTCCTTTCTTATTTCTCAAGATAGTGCCTGGACTCATGAAGAAGCTTCTGTATCCTCATTGGGAAGAGAAAGAGATCTGCATGCACTCCTTCATACCTTTTACCTTTGCTGATTAATGATGTGACAAAGTTAATCTGATCTTCTTCAGTCAGTCACTAGGCATCCAGCACTAGTGCAGAGTGAACTGTTGTCAATATTGCTTTTTGGGGGAGTGGAGTGAAGTGCGGAGAAAATGAGCATGTTATTGCTGAAATTTATGTCTGGTGAATTTCAAGGAAATAAACCAGTTCAGTTTTCACTAGTCTATCAGCTTTGTTTCAGCTCTTAATGATTCTGCAGAATCTCTAGTGGGCTTCTTCTCCTCTGCTCCTAGTCTCACCATGGTGGTTTCGTTGAAGCTACATTGCTTCTCAAGTCAACTAAAGTAGTCTCTTCTTTCTATGGCTTCAGTTACCTGCAGTCAACCAATCAAGGCTGAAAATATTAAATGGAAAATTCTAGAAATACATAATTTGTATGTTTTAAATTGTGTGCCATCTTTAGCAATGTGATGAAATCTATTGCTGTCCCTTTCTGTCCTTCCTGGGGCATGAATCATTCCTTTGTCCAATCTATTTATGTGTATACACTATCCACTGGTTAGTCACTCACTTAGTAGCCATTTGGTTATCAGATAAATTATGAGACAGGGAGAGAGAAAGAGATCACACTTATATAACTTTTATTACAGTATATTATAATAATTATTCTATTTTATTATTAGTTATTATTGTTAATTGCTAACTATGCCTAATTTATAAACTAAAGTGTATCATAGATACATATGTATAGTACAAAAGATAGTATATATATATATATATATATATATGGGGTTTGATACCATCAGTGGTTTCAGCCATCCACTGAGAGTCTTAGAATGTGCCCCTGCAGATGGGTGGGAACTACTGTACCTTCTTGTGTCTCTTAGATTTATAAAGTGACCTAGATTACTTCAACATTACCATCTCTTCTCTGTCTCAGTGGACCATGCAGCCCTTTCTCCTTTTTTGAGGTTAGAAGATGTTGATGTGAACATCTACTTGGGACTTCCCTCTGATTGAAAACTTTTAGGTCAGCAACTTCTAATCAACATCATGGAAACCTATTAGTGGCATGGTGTAGCTATTATCATGCTAATTGGAGGTATTTTCATCAGATGTTTATACTTTTTCTGAGTTACACCTGTAACATCAAATGAAAAATTTGGGGGGTTTCCCTTCCACCTTTTGTGTCTTGCTGAGAGGATAGCCAGGACACTGGATTGGTACCTCCAACCCTTGAATTCTCTCAGAGCCACTATTAAGTACTATACTTTTGCTTTCTCTTGAATGAAATTGAGCTTTCCCTATATCAAATTCTTTCTCCTTTGTATAATAAAGCATATTTTTAAAACCTCTATGATTTAATTTGTATATGTAAGTGACTCTTGGAATTTAAAAACCCCCTTTCTTTTGTCACAAATTCTGATTCACAGAACTTGTCTCACTTCACACTGGTTTAAAAAACAAAACAAAACATAAAAAACCTTCCTTAAACACAAATTCTTTTTTTCCCCTTTGTATTCCTGCTTTAATAATCCAAATCTTGTCTTAGATAATAGATGCCTCTGGCTGAATAGGGGGAGGGTCAATTAATTTATTTCAAAAAGTCTTATCCCTGTTATAGTTGAAACTGATGATATCAATGAATTACTTTTATCTTCCAGTTGTTTTCAAATTCATTTCTTAGAGGAACCATTCTTTTTCTCCAGAACTTACTTTTAAAAATGAAGTATTTTTAAACAAAGATATACTATAGTTTATCTTCAGATACACAATAGCTCCTATGTAACACTGCCCATTAAAATTTCAATAGAAATTTATTTTTTTAAACTTCAATTCAGTATCAGTTACGACTTTTTTTTTAACCAGCCAATAATTCTGCACTACATAGAGGAAGAGATTTTCAAAAGGTGAAGACAAGATCAAAACTTTTAAAATGTAAGGAACCAGATGGCACAAATGAAATAATCAGAATACAATGCAAGACATGGAATGATTGTATCAACTTGAGTGTGTACTCTTTGTAATAGACACTTACTGGGTATTTATTGTTCTTTATTATGTGTCTATAGGTTATCTGAGAAACAGAAATAATGTGACTAAAAGAGATACTTAGGAGGAAGTAAGATAGACTATAGCCTACATTTTGGGTAAAACTGGAAATGTAGAAATGAAGAGATCATCCATTTCAGGCAAAAAGAAAACAACATGAGGAACAACTTGGGAAATAAGAATTGTGGGTTCAGAGGACAGTTTTGTTATGTTAAGCTTTAAATTGGCTGAACAACACAAGTCATTCTAGAAAAATGTTGTTGTGTTTTTTTTTCAGATATTTGTTCCTGGCTTGCCTCCCTTGTTCTCCCACCCCCATATATTTTCATAAAGCAAATGCTTTGTCATATTCTTCCTCTTTACGGGATTGATTTTGGCTCATTCCACTGCTTCTGTTTGCATGGTCGCAGCTGTCCATGAGAGTCTTTCTTCTCCCAAATCGTCTGACTAAGCGAGCCTCATTGCAGATTATGGGTAGCCCAAGGGTCAAGCCTGATGGAACTTGCAAGCTTTTGACTTTGGAGTAAAGCCAGTTTTCCTACTAGCAAGGCTTACAAAAGTTTGTTTTTCTTCTAATTTTGCAGCTAAATTTCCATTGAAATAATAATTATCCAAAGACGAAAAAATAAGATACTATCCTTTCGTTTTTTTCACTGTCAAAAACACGTTGGGAAAAAGAGATGATATAAGGATCTATAGCTCTCACCCAACCCAGCTCTGCTAAAACCTGTCCCCACCATGGTCCCAATGACTTAAAGAGACTCATCTCAAAGACTTTTATTTTGAGTTCATTATCCCTAACCTCCCTGCCACCCTTGGCACTTCAACCAAGCCCCCTTCAAATGTTTTTTTTTTTTTTTCCCTGTTGGTTTCTACATAGAATGGAGCCCTCTTCTGATTTGCCTCCTGCCTCTCCAGACAATTCTTTTTCTGCCTCCTCTTGCTCCCAAATACAGATATTTTCTAAGATTCTGTCATTATCTCTTTTTTTTTTCTCTCTGAAACCTCTCTTTAGGTAATCTTATTTACCTTTAATATCATTTCTACTCAGACAACCCATAAATAATTGACTTCACTGAATGATAACCTAGCATTTCCAACTACTGCTAAATATTCCCATTTAGATACTCCCACTAGTCATTTCAAATTTATTGCATCCAAAGTTGAAATTCCCAGCTCCCTCCCAGATTTCCTCCTTTTCACTCCTCTGTATCCATCATTGGTAGGGATGTGCTGGAGGTGGCTGACACTAATATATGAGGGCTCCTGAGTACAGCTCTTCACTACTCTCAGGTGGGGCATTTACACTGCAGATAATGACAAATACTACAAATCAGGGCATTGTTTTCTTCTTTCTTTCTTTTTGTCTTTCCTTCTTCCTTTCTTTCATTTTGAAAGGTGATTATTAAATATATTCTAGCATACCACTGACTATTGTCAGACTAGTCTCCCAGTCACCTGAGCTTGAAACTTGAGAGCAATTATAGACAATTTTCTTTTCCTCACTACCTAAATCCCCTCAACTGTCAAGTCATATCATGTTTAGATCACTTCAGACCTTATCATTTCCTTTATTCCTGGCCAATTCTTACCAGACTTTTTCTTATCACTAACCAACTCTTCAAATGCTTCTAAGTCCAACTTCCTAAAGACCAGTTGTGATCATAGTCAAAAGTTTTCAGTGGTTTTCTTTGCTTAATGAAATAAAGAGTCATTAATTTTCAGGCAAGATCAGCAATAATCTGGTTCCCAATTACACTCCCGACTTTCCCTCAGTATTCCCACTAAGTACTTCAGGATCCTTATCTTCTAGTTTCAGCTTGGTTTATAAGTACTTAGGAAAATCTGGAGGATGAATTTGTCTATATGACAAATTGAGGGTTGGGGGAACTTCTTAACTCTGTGTATATATTTTTTCCTTTTGAATTCCCCTTTGCTATTTCCGGACACTTAAAGTTTACCTGTATGTCAAGGATTAGTCCAACACCACTTTTGTAGTCAAAATAATCTTTTCCCATCTTCTGAGGGATGACTCTCAGAGCATTTTAATTTTATTGCCACAGCATCATTAGCATTCTCTGCCTTTTATTAAAATTTCTAGTGAATATATTCAATACGATCTTCTATATTTCAAAGTGGGCAGGACCATGATGAACTTTTTTTTTTTACTCTAATGGGCATACAACCAAAATGGTTGAGTAATTTGATAGGAATGAGAATACCTAGGGTTTATAAACATATTTTCTCTCAAATATTACCTGGTATGTTCTCATTTTTCATAACATGTTATCATGTAGGAAGAAAACTGAAGTTTATCTTAATTATAGTATTACTCATTGGGAAATTGAGAGTAACTGGTAAGATGAGGAGTATGTCTGAGCCTTCAGATGTCTTACCTCTCAAACATTATTTTCCACCATGGATACCTTTTCCCTTGACATGTTGGCAGAGTTTATATGGTTGGATGATTGTTTGGTTAATGTTCATCTCCTCTAGATGTGAAAATAAGTATATTGAGGGATATTACAGTGGACTACAAGCTCTCAAAGGTTAGAAACCAAGTCTATTTTATTCTTTAGAACCAACACTCAGTTTGACTTTAGATCTTTCTGCTAAATTAAGAATCATACTGCCTGTATTTTTTCAACATCATAAGTAAAAGAATACGTGCTGTTTCTATTATTATTTGCAAAAGTTTATTTTCCAGAGGTTTTTTTTTTCCAACTACAAAAGCACTGTGTTGTAGATTAAGGACTTTTTCTTAAGGGTTTTACTGGCTTATTTATTTAGAGAGTTTGACTATAGCTTGGGAAGATACCATCAGTAACTGAGAATAGAGAAAGAATAATTGGGCACTCTTAAAATTTACCGATGGCTTCTTACGGCAGTAATATGTTAACATGGGCAGTGTGAATAACATCTCTGAACATTTTTAAGCCGTATTGATCGGTTAGGTTAGATGATGACTGACATCCTTAAGAACATAAGGCTGTAGTTAATGATCATTGAGCATTATATTATGCTCTAAATTCTGGAGAGGTTTTTGTTTGTTTGTTTATTTTATTTTATTTTGTTTGTTTATTTTGTAGCATTAGACTGAGTAATTTTACTCCTTTTTTACTCTCTGATCTGGAAATGGCTCCACTAATAACTAACATCTCTTCAAAATGTACCTATGCAGATTGGTTGACAATACAAATTGGTAAACTATGAGCAAATACTGCAATTTAAAGAATATCTCCATAGTCCAAGATCCAAAATGAGAAAAAGACATTTCTGAATCCGATGAAGGTAACATATAACATGCCAGGCTTAAATAGAATTGGTGAACCAGCTGTTAATTATAGATAGATAAATGATAGAAGATAGATAGATAATAGATAAATGATAGAAAGATAGAATTTTGCTCCCCTATGTATTTCTTTCAATACAGTATATGGTTTTATAATATTCACATTTTATCTACAGTTGGCTACTTTAATTTTTGTTATGTCATATTCCTCGTAGCAGTATTATGACAATATCCCTGGTTTACTAAACATACCTCTCTCGTGGAAGGGATTTTTAAAAATATTTTATTTATTATTATTATTTTTAGAGAGAGGGGAAGGGAGAGAGACATCAATGTATGGTTGCCTTTCACCTGCCTCCAGCTACAGACCTGGCTGGGGATCTGGCTTGCAACCTGGGTATGTGCCCTGGCTGGGAATCAAACCAGCGACCTTTGGGTTCACAGGCTGGTGCCTTATCCACTATGCCACCAGCCAGGGCTCCTCATGGAAAGTTTTAATGTTCTTCATGCCTTTTGTATAGCTAGCTAGCTAATAGATACTGGGTTTGGGCTTATGGTAGCCTGTTTCAAATTGTAGGTTCCATACACATATTTTTGATATTTAGTGTTAAAATGAAATAGTAAGGTCCATTAACTCAACTGACAACCTTTTCAAGATATGATTCTGAAATATGAATATAAAAAGGAAA
This sequence comes from Noctilio leporinus, assembly GCA_004026585.1. Classification (NCBI taxonomy): domain Eukaryota; kingdom Metazoa; phylum Chordata; class Mammalia; order Chiroptera; family Noctilionidae; genus Noctilio; species Noctilio leporinus. Next base: position 212,675 of record PVIW01000108.1, read on the forward strand.
AGCATTATCTTACCCTGGTCCCTTCCATTTCTGTCTCTATGTAATTTTCTCAGATTAGTGTTGTTGACAGACTGTTGTTTAAACCAGTCGATGCAAATTAGCCTTGTAATTTCCTTTGTAATAAGAGTCTGCTCTCATTCACCTAATCTGTAGTTGAGTATTATTCAGGTCATTACTCTGTGTTCCTATTAAGGATAGAAGAGTGGTAAATATAATCCACTATCATCTGCTATAGATATGGGTTTTAAATTATTCATTTTTTCTACATTAGTTTAACATAAATTTTATAAAATACTGGTTAATATTTTTGAAAAAACCTCACTTTACATTTATTCTAATACATTTCTAGGAAAATAGTAAATGATCATAACTTTCAATACCTATCATGATATGTAAGGTATTTTTAATATTGTATAAATTTATTTCTAAGGCCAATGACAAAATACTAGGAAAATTTTTATAAACAATATGAATTATATTATCATTGCAGGGTGTATCAATTGTAAAATGTATTGAATAAGTCTTTTGGCCTTCTTAATGATAATATTAATGGCCAATAATAATGGATACTATTTATTAAGTGTTAACCATCTGCCAAATTATTTTTTAAAGTATATTTTATTGATTATGCTGTTACAGTTGTCCCAAATTCTTTTCCCTTTGTTCCCTTTCACCCAAGACCCCCATTCCTTCTCACAGTTCCACCCCTCTTAGTTCATGTCCGTGAGTTGTACATATAAGTTCTCTGATTTCACCCTTTTCTTTATTATTCTTTACTTCTCCCTATTTTGTATCCACCAACTATGTTTTCTAATCCCTGTACCATTTTCCCATTGCACCCCCTTCCCCCTCCCAGCTGATGACCCTCCCAGTGATTCCCCTACCTATGATTCTGGTCCTGTTCTGTGGTTGATTGCTTAGTTTGTTGGTTTTACTTTTATTTTTTAGGTTCTGTTGATATTTGTAATTTTGTTGTCTTTTTAATGTTCATAGTTTCGATCCTCTTTTTCTTAAATAAGACCCTTTAATATTTCATATAATAATGGCTTGGTGATGATGAACTTTTTCAGCTTTATCTTGTCTGGGAAGCACTTTGTCTGCCCTTCCATTCTAAATGACAGCTTTGTTGTATAGTGTAATCTTGGTTGTACATCCTTGATTTCCATCACTTTGAACACCTCTTGTAAGTCCCTTCTTGCCTGCAAAGTTTCTTATGAGAAATCAGCTAATAGTCTTATAGGTACACCTTTGTAAACAACTCTCTTCTTTTCTCTTGCTGCCTTTAAGATTCTCTTCTTTATCTTTAAACTTCGGCATTTTAATTATGATGTGACTTGCTGTGGTCTGATTTGAATCTAATCTGTTTGGGACTCTGTGCTTCCTGGACTTGTATGTCTATTTCCTTTGCCAAATTTGGGCAGTTTTTCTTCATTATTTTTTCACATAAGTTTACAGTTTCTTGCTTTTCCTCTTCTTCTTCTGACACCCCTATAATTCAGATGTTGACATGTTTAAAATTGTCCCAGAAGCTCCTCAGCCTATTCTCATTTTTTCAATTCTTTCTGTACTGGTTAACTGTTTATTTATTCCTTATGTTCCAAATAGTTTATTTGAAACCCCTTTTACTTTCCTTCACCTTTGGTTTCATGTGCATTTTCCTTCATTTCACTTAGCATAGCTTTCACTTCTTCCCTTCCACATTTGCCATACTTAAGCATGTCTATTAAGTCAATGAGCATCTTTATCACCAGTATTTTAAATTTTGCATCTGTCAGGCTGGCTATCTGATCATCTGTTAGGTTGACTATTTTTTTTTTTATCACTTAGTTTGCCCATGGGGACCTTGATATGTTCCTTTTGTTTAAGCCATAGTTGCCTGTCACCTCATCTTGATAGGCTCCTGTGTTTACCTCTGTGTCTTAGGTAGATCTGTCCCACCTGTTATGTTGTAAGGGGTGGAGCCTTGGATATTTGTCAGTGAGGAGCAACTTGTTTCACCATGCTATGGTGATGTATGTGGGGGAGGGGTCTGAGAGGAAACAGTGCAGCTTGCTCAGCACCCACCTCTTTTCCAAGCACTTCTCCTACTTCCTGTATGGGACTGTGCCTCTATAGATATTGCCCTGGCCGTGGTTCCCAGAGTTGGGTATGTGGCTATACCAGGACTATGGGGGCCTCTACCCAAATGGACTCTTGATAGACTGGCAATTTCTTCCTCCACCCCAACCCCACTGGTTTTCACAGTCAGAAGCAATGTGGCTCCTCCTGCCCCCACTCACCAGTGCTGGAACCATGAGACATGCAGTCTGGTCTGCTGTCACACCACCGAGTTTCATGCCATCAAACTGCTCTACCAAACCAAGTCTTCTCTGTCCTGGCTCCGCTCCCTCCTACCTATCTGGATGAATATTTCTTCTTTATATCACATTTTTGTTGGACGTCTGTACAGCTGCTTGATATTCTGGAATTTCTGGTTGTCTCTAGTTTTGAAGTAGATGTATACGTTTGGTTGCACAGAGAGAAACGGCATGTCTACCTACACCTGCATCTTCAATTTGTTCCCCATCTGTCAAATTTTTAACACTAATTAATACTAATCCTCATAACAACCCTGAGGATATATATTATTCCTATTTTGCAGGTGAGGGAATCAAAGCTAAGAAATGTTATATAACTCGCTCACTGCTTCACGCTGGAACATTACAGAGTTGGAATATAGACCAGGTTTCCAGTTTCAGTGCCCATCCTCTTTGGATATTTCACTCTCCAGCTCCAAACTCCTTAAAGTTAGCTCTCACAATTTGGAAAATGTAAACTTCTTTAATGGGATTTATACACTCATTAATTAAGTTTACTGATTCATAACATTTTTCTATATGTGGTTTTTCTTACAGATATTTATAAATAAAACCCAAAATACTGATTTTTATGGATTTTATTTCAATCTTGGACATTGAATCAAAGTACACCTTACACTCTGACCTACCAGTCAACTCCTACAGTCAGTTTTAATGCCCTCCTTCTCTGTGGGCCCAATTTCTATACCTATCTATGCTTAACAGTAACAAATACAGCCTCTAGTTCTTCTAGCAATGCAGGAGGTTTGTCTCATTTATTTCTTATCTTTAGCATCTCTCTCCATCCCTGACATTAAATAAATGGATGTTTTATGGTTAATTGTTTCACTACACATACCTTGAGCTCCTTGACTGTTATGATCACATATAAAGTTTCTGCTTCATTGACTTTGGGGGGAATGGGTGGGTGGGGAGGGGGACAGAGGGGAGCAAAAAGGGGATGGATGTAATACAACAACAATAAAATTAAAAAAAAAAAAATAGTTTCTGCCTCAGAGCCTAGAGAGATAGAGTCAGAGCCACCACCTTATGGTAAAATTTGGCAAAGGGATAAGTTATAAAATTGATCAACTTCTTTAGCAGAAAGAGGCAAAACAGAATAGCACTCTCTAAAAAGAAAATAAAAGCAATAAGGAAATAAAAAGTCTTGCCATCAGTTGATTCTTCATGGAATTATTTAGATAATAGTAACATCAATTCCAATGCCAATAATAATAATAATAATAATAGCTCTCAATGGCCAATTATATCCCAGAAACTGTTCCAAATTCTTTATATATCTCATTTTATTATATAAATATGAATAACATTTTTCTGTCTTAGAGATGAAGAACTTACAATTCAAAAAAGTCACTGTTGTAACATACCAAGCTGCAATTTGACCAGTGGTTTGTTTTCCTTTATTTCACATGCTTTTTCATAATAACAAATTTGGAATTAATCCAGCAAAATAGAAGTTTCCTGTGTCTTATGAAATACCACTTTTTTAAATGTAATTTATGTAATTCCAGATTTACAACAATTCAATGAGTTTTTATACATTATTTACATACTTAAAAATATATTCATACACTGTTATTTTCATGGAATTATTAAGTGTACATCGAAGAAATGAAAATCAAATAAGGTAACCATTGGCCACATAGTTATTGTTAAGTTTGTTCTATGGAGATGTGGACAAGTCTGTACGTGTTATGCACAATTTTACAGGAACTCAATTCTTGAGATTAAGGATTATATTCCATTTTACTCTTGGGTTAACTAATGAAGAAAGTCCCCAAAATGCATCACTTAGGTTATTAACTAGCTTATGCACTACATAATATAATGACAGACAAATTGGGAAACATTTGAAATGTTGTATGCAAGCATCAATTTTGGGTGATATCTATTAGAACTGCCTGTAACTTTATTATGCTATTATCCAAATAAAAGGTAGGTATAGAAAGGAAGAATAAAATACTAGGTAAGTGGTTGTTCTTTACCTAAGTTCAGCCTGGAAGATGTCGCCTTTCTGATTCTACTTATTACAACCTCCCAATTTAGTTTGTGTTTACCTAATTATTTGTCCATTTCAGAAAAAAAAAATTAACAGTAAAATGACTATTTTTTTAAAAAGAAACTAAATATATTTCAGAAGTTCTGCCAATGTGTAATGTCTTCTAACACTTGCCAGAAATAACAGTAGACTAATTCTGAAATAACTGTTTCTCTGCAGAATTCTCTATGCTATTCTCATTTGCCCTCCTTTCTTGAATCTCTCACCTCCAAACACCCACCCCGGAAAAAAGAAAAACAGATTACAGTAAATTTTGGCAAGGAATTCTATTTGCATCATTTTCTTAGAAGTCACGTGCTTTGGATTTCCTCTTGTTTATGATATATTAAAATGCCTTCCAGATGTTTTTAATTATAAAAATTTTTCAAGAAAGCAAAGTAATCCATAATAAAATTTCCTCTTTATTTTTAATGACCAATAAATTAGTATATTCCAGCTTATCAAACTGCCCCATAATTCTAAGGGCGACCTCCATAGGAAAGGTCAGGCATTGAGTTAGACAGCTAGATGTGGGCAGAGGCTGAGTTTTACCGAGAGGACTTTTAGCTCCTGTTTCCAATTGAGGCTGCTCCCTGCCTGGGGCCTAGCCCGATGCAAAAGCCTATTGGCTGGAATTGCTTAAGCATCCCACACAAATATAAACACCTCCACAGTGTTGGGAAGATGAAAGGAACAGCTTATTGATATTGTATATGCTAACGTTTGGATGTGGGACAGGAAAGACAGCATTTAACTGCTGGTATGCAATGTTGAAACTGGGCTGCATGAAAAGGTTTTCATTTACTGAGGTTGGATCCGTGCCCAGACTGCCATAGTAGAATTAGGGAAAAACACAGAAAAGAGGAGAACCACGGAATGGTTTGGGGGAACATCCATGTGGGGCAGAAAAATAAATACATATGAAGACCATGTTTTCAGAAAGGAAAGGACTGGCCACAGGGGAAAAGTTGTGAGCCTCCCAAATCCCGGCCTCTCCATTTTGTACTTGAAGGTAATGCTCTATTCACCCTGATTTTGACTCAGAGTAAGAATAAGGCTATCATTTGGCTGAGAGAGAAAGAGGGGCAGGGCAGGGCAGGGCAGGGCAGGAAGAAGCTTTAGCTTGCTTGGCCTGTTGTTGTTTTAAGCTTAGCAAGGGGAATAAATGTATTTTTCTTTTACTAATGTTACTAAAAGAGAAAGAGCTTTGTGGATTATAGGCATGGTGGCTTTTAAAAATATATCTGCTGAACATCTGTCATGTGGGACAGTAGAAACTTAGGAAATAAAGATTTTGTGGCGCACAATATGAATTTAAATTTAAATGCGACATTCGTTGGCTTCATTTAATGAAGCATTTTCTGATCATTTACTCTCATCACTCTACCCCCATCTCATCTCTTTGTAACTTTCAGCACATTTGACAAATATGGGTCAGTTTGCTGATGATGGTTTTGGATAGGTTCATCATAATAGGTGTCTACAAAGAAGTGGTATTTGCAGATATTTTAAATAAAGTGAGACAGTGTGACACATAAACTAGTCCCCCGGTCTGTATTTATTGAGTTCCCACAATAGAGAAGAAAGACAATCCTGTAGAAAGGAGGAATTGAAAAGTTTCACTGGATTATTGTGGAGGGGAGCACAAAGTTATGGGGGATGTTCAGAAACATGCAGGCTAGGACACTTGAGTTTACAAGAAAGAACCTGAGAATTCAATAGGTCTTGAGGAGAGAAGAAAAAGATCACTGCAGCGGGACTTCCCTTGGGTATTTTAATGGCAAAATACATCTGCTGATGTGGCTTTGGCCATGGTGCATCTCTCCTATATATAGGAAGCCCACTGTAATCATTCAAGCTTTACTTTTTAGGAGCAATCAAGGGAGGAAATAAGGAAAACTCCCAGCCTTTCCTTCTACCGAATCAAAGCTGCAATCCATGGAGAAGAAAATGTCCCCACCAGACTACTCACACATGCAAACAGTATTGCTTGCTAGGTTCCCTGGGATATAGTCCTTGCCCTAAAGAAGATTATTGTCTTGCATTTCAGGTCTGATCTGTACAGAAATAACCTGACTGAAGCTCCAAACTACTGCCTTTGTTCTCTTCGACCTTCCTCCCTGTCATGCTCTTTCCATTCTAGGCACATTGACTTTCTTGACCCTCAGAGGACACACTAGGCATGATCTGACTTCAGGCTATTATCTTTATGATTCCCTTTGCCTGAATATTCTTACCCTAGACATCTGTGTGGCTCACACTTTTACTTCCTTAGGGTCTTCTAAAATGGGACTTTATCAAAGTGGCCTTCCTTGACCAACTTTGGCGGAAGAGCTACACTCCCCCACTGCCACCCTCTATCCCTTTCATCCTCCCTTACTTGTTTCCAGGTTATTTATCACCATCAGACATACTGTATAATTTTTAGGTTATTTATTTTTTTCTACTATTTGAATATAAGCTCCATGGAAGAAGGGTCTTTGCCTATTTTGTTCATTCTAGCTTCCTAAGCTGAGAACAGTGGCTCGCTCATAGTAAGTGTTCAATAAATATTTGTTGAATATATGAATTAGTGCCCAAGAAAAAGCACAAAATGCACTTAGACCACAGACCAAAGATAGAGTGATTATAGCTGGATGAATTATGAAGGGCTAGAAGATATTGTGTATCTACTGTGTGCCCAGTTCAGTGGTGTTAGTGGAGAAGAGAGGAAGAGATGGGGTTTGGGAGGGAGGGAAGACGGGAGGAAGTGCTCTTCAAAAGATATATATACAATGTGAAGCAATAATGCTATCTGAGAACACTACTAGAACTAGTAAAGGCTTTGGAAACTAAATTGTTATGGGAAGTAATGTAAGAAAATCATAATTTTCTCAGCGTAAAGAAAAAAAGAAAGTATCAAGGAGATAAGAGTAGGGGTTAGAGGATGGAACAATATAGTCATCATTATATTCTAGGGATATCTTCTGAAATAGTGAGTGGGTTTATTTTCTATTGTTAAGAGAACAGAAAGTTTTGGAAAATTTTGACAATTTTGTCTTAAAATTCTAAACATGAGAACTGTCCAATAATGGAGTAAATGCCATCACTGGGCTAAATCTAAAATACTCTAAGAGAGATGTTGTAAACTAGATTCCTGTTTTAGGAGAGAGATTATACCAGATGGCTCATAAGTGTTTTCCAAACCAGGTTTTTGCACATGTGCACACACACATACACACACATATTCACTGGGTTTTAATTTCTATCAAGCACCTAGCTAGTTTCTAATACTGAAAACACCCAGTTAAACAATACATTTTATTTTTTATTATAAGTATGTCTCATGCAATATTTAATTTAAAAACCTAAACGAACAATTTCTTTGTTGTTTATCTGACATACAAATTTAACTGGGTAGGCATCCTGTATTTTATCTGGTAAATTGATAGTATGGAGAACAACAGAACAAAAGTATATGTGTGAGTCTTCAGAACTCAGAATTTTCATAATTAATATAATAAATATAAAGCAGGGGAAATATCATGCCAGAATTCATTTGTCAATTTGTGATCATTATAACCTTGGGGAAGACTAAGACTATTGATTTTACAGCCATACCACCAGGCGAGGGTTTTCCTGTTTTGTTTTGATATTTTTCATTTTTAAATCACCTTTGGCTGGGTAATTTCACAGTTTTTGAGAATTCTCAAGCGTATTTGTTATAATATTGTTTCCTTTGTCATATTCTTTCTGGTTTTTCACTGAAGAGCTTGGTCTAAACGACTCATTGCATATCATGGTGGCCATTTGGCTTTCTTATTATCCTATCAAATCTAGCTTCCAATTCAACATAATTTATTTGGGGCACATTTCTTTAGTACAAATTATTAGCATTAATACTGATAAATGGTTGGATTCACTTTTAGCAGGCTATAATTTTTCGATTATAGTAAAGTTAAGTTTACTGCAAAATAGTTACAAAAACAACTTACAAAAATTTTATTTCAGATAAATAGAAGCATGGCTCAAACATGCTTACAAAAGGAGAATATTTCTATTTAGCCACTAAAGATATGCTATTATAAGGCTAAAGTATAGCATAAAACTTTGAAATTATAAGATTTTTGAATAATTTTTAAATTATAAATTAATTTAAAATGATTATTTCAAATTTTGTGCATAAAGTGAAGAATTATTAATATTTTAAGTAGCACGGTTTCAATTTGCCTACTTAAATAATCACATGAAGTACAAGGACCTTGTATGAAACTGTCTCTGACCTCAGAAAACCTTGTCTTATTTTGAATAGAAATATAAACAAAGCTAAAACAGTTGCAAAACCATTATTCAGTGTGCTATAAATGTCTAAAATCAAAAATTCAAAGAATGGAGAAATTATGGGATGGAGCAATAGGGAAAACTTCACTGAAAAGTTGGGGCTTAATTTGTGCCTTGTAGGATGGGCTGGAAACATATACTTGGAAAGGAGGGTGAAAGTAAGGCCAACAAAAAAGTAATATGCACAAAACTTTAGACAGGAAAGTAAGAATTAGGGTAGAAAAGCCACAGCTCATGTAGACAGCAAAGGAAAAAGTAGAATACTTCCATTTGGAAATGGGACATGATCATGAATGGGAAACATAGTTTTACCCCTCAGGACCTTAAAGGCCACACTACAGAATGTAGACTCAGTATCACAGGCTATAGAGTCATCATACATGCCTGCCCAAGAAGTGGGAACATGGGAGTGGTGTTTGTGGTGGTGGATTGTGTTAAATAAGCTGAAAAAACCCAACTCAGAACGCATCAGTACTATCCAATCACAATTCAGAGGACAGCAACGGCCATTATTATTTTTTGAGCACTTCTTTTTTAAAAATCATCTTTCTCTACAGATTTTTGAGCTTTTAAGGTTACTTCTATTCAGAATGAAGACCCACAATCTTCTGTCTATGGTTACAAAGCAATCCTGGGTCTCAGAAAATTGCAAGTGGGTTTTGGTGGCTTTGTGAGCAGAGGTGAGAGAAAAGCTTGATCCTGCATCCTCTCCACAGGCAGATTCCCCACTGACAGCCACAAGGCTGTGGCCTATGTCAAGGTTCTCAGATCAGGCATTAAGATTACTTTCTAAGCATTAATCTCTTTGAGGCCAGTCACACTGTTCAAAGAGATGTCACTTCTGTGCCATTCTCCCCAACTAAAGAGGGGGGCATTTTTGTGAGATATATTTTTGCCAGCTCGTCCATCAGAGAATATTTATTTGTTCATTAATTTATTTTATGAGAATTGTACAAGTTACACAGCACAGTACTATTTGATCGTTTACTGCCCAGATTTATGCTCCATGACTTGATGGAAAGTGCAACTCCAGAGAGGAGCTCTGGAGCTCTCTCATTCCCTGTGTAAGCAGTTATGCTGCGATTTACAGGATAAAGACATTTATTTTAGACACTGTAATTAGAACTTGTCTTATTTATACATCTTCCTTAACATTGTGTCCCCTTTAAAAATATTTTTATTTAAAATGGCATGCAAGGAAATAGCTCAGTGTGCATTAGGGGAAAAAAAAAGAAAAAGAAACAACAAACCACTGATAAATCCATCTGTTAAAAGCCACAGTACACAAATTAAAAGAGTAAGTTAACATTATATGTCTTAATCTCTTAGCACCATTGTTCATGCTTATTGTCTCTTACAGAATAGTCAAAAAGATATTTTTTCCAGTAGACCAACTCCTTTTAGTTGACACCCTGGAAATGCTTTGCTTGTTTTTAAATAGGTCTATTATACTCTCAGACACCTACATATTTAGTAAGTCCAGCCTTTGTAAAGTGACTGGTCTACATGGTTTTGTTCCTCTATTATTTATTTTGTCCTCGCCAGCTCTCCTTTCAAACAATTCATAGTTACCAAAAGATTTATTAAATTCCACACCAAAGTTTTCTACTCAATGCAAACTGTGATTCTGCCTCTAGCAGAGCAAGATGCAGTAACTCAACAGTCTTAAGATTTCTTTTCTTAATTCTTAAATGTTTCCCTTCCTTCATCCCTTGTGAGATAGGTGAGAAAAGCAATTGCCCCCACTGCTTAATGCACCACAACTCAGAAACTCACTCCATCCTTGTAATTTTGAATCCCAGCCCAGCTGGTGGCTCCTGGATTTCAAACTCTGAATATGAGTTCCGCACTTTTAAATCAATCACTCTGAACAGTATTTCTGTCAAATGGAAACCTTTTCTTCTTTGGCAGAAAGGCTTTCCTGATTTCAGCTGCAGCCCTGGAGAACTGAACAGTCTCATAAATGAAACCAGGATGGAGGAGAAAAATTAAACTAGATATAATTTTCTAACGTTGCCATTGGAAGAGTCCGTTTCCATTTACTGTTCAGTAGGACGAAGGCACCTCTGTACCCTGTAAGATTTTTCAAACAGCTCTCCCCCTTCCAGGCTAATGCTTATTGCAGTTTGACTAGCAAGGGTTACTTGGGTTAGGTAGAATAGAAGGAGGAATGAAATACTCCTTGGATTCAATTCCCCTAACTAAAAGTTACCCCTCAAATTATTAAAATGCTTTAAGAATTAAGTTACTTCATAAATTTTGCTTATTATTGCTCTTAGCTGGTTATGTCCTCCTCTGAAAGTCACCATTGTTGGCAGCAGCAGGGCAGTACAGAGACCTCTTGGCTTAGCCGATGTGACAAAGCAGTTTCAGAAATAACACCTCTTACTCCATTTTGCTAGGATAAGCTTAAACCTTAAGCCTTGAAAATAAAGAAATAATGTCAAAGCTCTTAAAATGATATAAAAGATAAACTCTCTTTGGGGTCTTAAATAATAATGACTGAAACATTTTCAAATAATTTTCACTAGTCAAAGAGTAAACTATTCTTGACTAAAGAGTCAAGAATATGTATCTCCCATTAAGTGCCAGACATGATCCATTGTACCCAAACACTGAGGTGACACAAAAAAATAAATGCTTCCTATATTCTTAGCTTTCTACTATGCTTTTTTATTCCATGTATACATGGGATTCTCATTATGTAAAATAATTTATATGTGTGTGTATATATATACATATATGTATATAGAGAGAGAGAGAGAGAGAGAGAGAGAGAGACAGAGACACAGAGAGAGAGAGAGACAGAGAGAAATACTGTCAGATGTATTAAGAGAAGTCCACAAACGGTTGCTAATTTTCTTCGCTAGTTTGCACTGAAAATATTTACAAATATCATTTCCTGCCATTTTTCATACAAGACTATTTTCTATATCTTGATTTCTTCACAATGCTCCAAATATTCCATGTAATTCCTTAGATACCCTGATATGATTTTATCTATAGATAACCATTGATTTGTGGACATTGAACATGAGACTTTTAAGCTCTAAGTCATACTGGGATTGGTATTTACAGGTAAATGTAAACAGTAAGAAAGAAAGATTTAAACATACATGAAATTGAACATAGCTGACAAATTTATGGAAATAATATTGGAATAAGTACATTCATTCATTCAATATTTATCCAACAAATATTTATTGAGTGTTTACTATTATTGAATATCAAGTGCCAAGCATTATATTAGTTATTGAAATTCAGCAGTAAAAGAAAGTAACATAGTTTCTGACTTTATGAATTCAAGACATTGGTCTCTTTGAAGCAAGAGAACCAAGTTCTTGAATTCTTTAAAGGAACATTGCTGGACTCAATTGCTATAGAATTCTGAAAGTCTAATACAAATGTACTGCAGTGTGCAAGGAGTACTAAGGAAAGTCAATATAAGAATGGATGGCTAAGGAAATAGAAGGTTTGAGCTAAATAGCACCTTAAAGGATCTTTATCCCAGCCCTCTTTATTAACTCAGATGAAAACCTTGTTTATGTTCATATGATGATGGTTAATGGCTGGTCTGAGTCCAGAACACACTTCTGACATCCAGAAAAACACCTAACAAATGAGTGCTCTTTGAATATTTTTATTGTAAAATCTAGCTTCTGAGTGTATTCACAGTACAGGCAAGGTGTTAGGGGTTGAACTGTGACCCCGCTCCTGCAAATTTATAGATTGAAATACCAAACTCCAGTGCCTCAGAATGTGACCTTATTTGGAAATAGAGTCATTGCAGATGTAATTAGTTAAAGTAAGATGAAGTCATACTGGCGTAGGGTGGGCCCCTAATTTAATATGGCTGGTGTCCTTGTGAGAAGGAGAAATTTGGAGACTGATATGTACACAGTGAGAATGCTGTGTAAAAACTGGAGTTACACTGTGACAAACCAAGAAACTTCCTGAAGCTAAGAGATGTGCCTGGAGCAGATCCTTCCCTATCACCTACAGAGGGAGCGTGAACTTGCTGACCCCAGACGTAGGCCTGCAGAACCGTGAGACAATAAATTTCTGAAGATTAAGTCATACAGTCTTCTTTACAAAAATCTTATGAAACTAATATAGAGGGCAATTCCATTTGAGGCTTACTCAGTTGGCTTGTTCATTCATTTACTTATTTATCAAACAAGTGTTCACTGAGTACCCACTATGTGGCAAGCACTGCACAAACCATGGGCAATACAGAAATGAATTAGACACAATTTCTATCTTCAAAAAATATATGAATATTCTGAAGTGTTAAATAATTATGTTGTGAGGTTCCTCCCACCCCCATCTGGGATCCACTTCCATCTGTGTGGTTCTTTCCCAATAAATATGATTTATTCCCCCAATCAACTCTGCAAAACGAGATTCCACTTCTATCTTGGGCCCAGCTTCTTCCCTGGAAATATGTGAAACTGTTGCTTCCCAGGAGTAGGAACTCTCTCCAATCAGTGAGTCATGGGTTGAGGGGTAGAATCCAGGCCAGTGACAGTCCCTTAGCATGTGATGAAACTAAGCATCTCAAATCCACCCACCAGAGGAGTGCACAGAGCCCACATTGAGGCCCTGTCATGCTTTATCAGGGCCATAAAATGAGTATTTAAAATTTTAAAGTTTCAAATAAAATATACAAAAGTTGATTATTTTAGCAGTTTATCAACTTTACCCTCCTGTGGCAAAGGGAGAAGACAATAAAATCGTTCAAAGGAGGCTTCAAAACTACTTTCTGCCATTTTATTGCAATTTTAAAGAGGGTTAAAAACAATTCCCTCCATAGACCCCTGGCCAGCTCTGCTGCTTCCACCCCTGAGAGCAAGTTTGCATTCCTACAGCTGATGTTACTGGAGCTGGTCCCTCTCCAGTCTCGCCGGGACCACACGGTCACAGCTTCCAGGGTTGTGACAGCCAGAAACCAGAGGAATTACAGGAACTCTGGCCCACAGAACCAACCATGGGGCCAGTCACAACTTCACTTGTCCCTGCTTCATAATTATTTGTTGCCTTTCTTCATTTCCCAGTGACTGTCTATCCCAAATCTTTCTGTGCTGGCTGCCACAGTGGCCACCTTCATGCAAACAACAGTAAGAATGAATCTAAAGGGAATACAAAGGTCATATTTACCCTTCAGTAATTTCTCTTTATGAGGATGCTAGGAGTCCCACATATGCACTTCAAAGAAGGAGGTAAATAAATTGTGCTTTCCCAAAGTTGCAAAGAACATCCATGCTATTTGTTCCTAGAAATCCCACTGGAAGAGTCTGGAAGATGAATTTTTAAGTGAATTTATGAGGGTCTTACTATCCATGGCATTTAATGCAATTGCTATTTTTTTACTTAAAGCCAACTTCCTTAAAACCTCACCTTTTTATCTAGAAAAATAAAATATAGGCTCATAATGTCTGGAGTATCCTCTTTAAATGGCAGAGAATGAGCCAGAGGTCTAGTTCATGTGAGATCTCTTTAGCATTTTTGTTTTATTGTCCCCTCTCAGCTTCAAGAGAGCACAATGGGAAACTGAAATGTTTCCCCCATGTGTTTACATAGGACTTCCTGGAATTAAGCTCCTGCCATGGTAGGTACTGTCCTCTCGCCAAACAATCTGTTTAAAGCAATGGGATCATCTACAACACCAGGAGAGTAGGTGGTCCAAAGTGAAACACGAAGAAAACCCAGAGTTCAAACAAGTGGTTATGAGACCAGAGTGAGGGAAAAATATGTAAGGAATATATTATCATTAGAGTTATGCATCCATTCACTTACTTAGTCACTGATTTATTCAAAAATATTTATTGAGTACCTACTATGTGTTGGATACTGTGCTGTCCTCTGGGAATACAATGGTGCATAATAATGAACATGCTTAATCTCCTCACAAAGCTCACAGTTTGATGAGAGGAAGGTAGCCATTAAATAATGATGTAAATAAATCAATTAAAAGTGTAAGTGAGTGCTGTGAAGGATAATTATAAAGTGTAATGTGGTCATAAAATGAACCAGTTTCACCTAGTCTAAGGTGGAGGTAGCAGGGCAAGGGTCCCAGAGAAGGCTTGCTTGAAAAAGTAATTATTGAACTAAGGTTTAAAGAGACTGTGGGAGTCAATTAAACAGCCAAAGTTGAAGATGGGGCTGGAAATGGGGTAGGGGCCCTCCAGGAGGAGGTTAAGAAGAGGTCACACATCCTTGTCAGAGGGAGAAGGGCACAGTCAAAGAACTTAAAGAAGATCTGTGCTGTCTGCACACCTGGGGAGAAAGGTGTGAAATGAAGCTGGAATGATGGGTAGGAGGCAGCCAGTCCATGCAGGGCTTGGCAGACCCTATTAAAACTCTGGAAGTGATCCAAAGAGCAATAGAGAGCCATAGAAAGGTTTAAAGCAGGGAAAGTAACATGAGGAGAACACTATTGTTCTTGCTAAGATCAGGTGGAATTAGCTGCAACTCACAAAAACTTCATGCTACTCCCTGACTCCACTCCAAGCCCAGAACCACCTCTCCTGGAAGCCCAAAGAAATCCCAGTTTACCATAGGAATTCTGAAGGCTCAAACTAATTTTATCTTCTTGCACAGTGATTGGATGACTTTATATAATTTGATAAAAGAATGTAAAAATCATTATTTAAAATGCAGCAATATAGACTGCACCCCTAACAAGATCAGCCATTACTAGATTTAGAAAAGAAAATGCTTCATTTGAAATCTAAGCAGAGCCACCTCCAAGAAGCAGCATAAGTAAAACTTTTTGAAATTATTCTGCAGTACCTTTAATTTACTTCAACATCTATAACCAACTTCTAACACAGTAAATACTCAAGACTATCAAAGATTATCAAAAGTGATAGTAATGTAATTTAAGTTGTTTACCTTCAGGAATAATGAGCTGATTTATAACAACAGAGTAATAACCACACTTCCATGTTACTGGCCAAGAAAACCTGGCTATTACCCAGATTTGGGTAAATCATACCACAAACACATGTTAATTTTGGCTCCCCCTCCTGACTTAACTAAATGTTTATTTCAAGTTATCTGTGTTCCCACATTCATTTTTCACTCTGCTCTTCAATACACTGGGGTTGGAATACTCTTCTCAAAACTTGAAGCTGCTAGTGACACTGTGCCTACTTCAGAGCCTCTTCTGGGTTCCCATTGCTGTGAGGCTGAAAACCAAAGTCTGTACACAGCCACAGAGGAGGTTGTGAGGGTCAGCCCCAACTACATCTCCAGCCTCGTCAGGCCCTGAGCTTCCCACCACTTTCTGTGCTTGGCACTCCACTGGAGTGCAAACAGCACTTTTAACAAGATTCAGCCCCTGACCTCAAGACACATACGGTCTCACCCATTACAGGACAATAATGAGCAAAACTAACAACAGGCAAAACAGAACCAAATATATGAATACAATGAATAGACCTCCAGTGGTCAGGGGGAAAGAGGTTGGGGGGAGGGGGAAGGCAGAGGCAAAGAAGGGGAGCAGCTTAGACAAGAACCTAGTGTAAAGGAACCATGGACATGGACAACAGGTGGGATTGACTTTGGGGGGAATGGGTGGGTGGGGAGGGGGACAGAGGGGAGCAAAAAGGGGATGGATGTAATACAACAACAATAAATTTTTTTTTTTTAAAAAAGACACATACGGTCTGATAACAGCTGCTGTATTACGTTACATGGATTCCATTACTGCTACGTAAATTGGTAACTTTTGACAGAGTAAATGCAGAATGCTAGCTGAGCACATATGATGGGCACTTCATCCAGGCTCATAGAATCTGGGAAGTTTTTCTGGATTCAGTATCATTGAATAGGTAGCTTCAGGAGTAAGATCACGCAATTTAAAACTTAATAAGTACTCTGACACTGGTCTCTCTTTTTCCTTTACTTTTATGCCAATCTTGCTTCCCATATTACATTGTAAACTCCTTCAAGGCAAAGACTTACTTGCACTTATATATTCTGAACATTGTCCATAAGGTGCTGACCACATGGTATGTGCTTCTAAATATATGTTGACCAATTAATAAGACACTAAATTGTAACCTAAAAATGTGTGGGGCAAGAGAGAGAGTGAAAAGAGTACTGGATGTACCCAATCAACTAGGAATGGAAAAAAATGGCTATGTGGAAAAGGCTGGCACAAAGATAAAGTTTGACTGGTACTCAGGTATTTTTCAGTTTAACAGTGATAATGATATAATGACTATATGATTTAATTGGAAGGTAAGAGCCAGAAAAACACCTCACTAACTCACGCTAATGAGAGGTAGGCCCACAGCAGTCCAAGGGAGGTTATTAGTAATTGATTTTCTATTTTTAAAATATGTGCTTAGCTCACTCCTGCCAACATGCACACAAGTTGACTGCAACACAGAATACATTTTGTCCTTTCATTTTGTCAAGTGTAGTTGCATTTTAATTATTTATGATAATACTTACTAGTATATTAGTAAGTGTCTTGTAGTGTGGCATGTAAAAATAATGAAGTCTTAGTAATATGAGAACATGATAGAGCTCTCAGCTATTAAATCTTTGCTGAGATATGAAGTGAAACTGCAGGGTTCTTTGTGAGCATTGGAGGTTTGCAGATTAGGAAAGTGAAAATTAACAAAGTTTTTCTGAATTACATGTATGAAGTATAGGTGTGGCTATATTTTAAAATGCATTGAAATGATTAATATGTTTGAATATGAAAAATATGTTAAGATATATGTTCCTTCTAAGTGGACTTTTTGTAGAGATTAAGGCTTAAAAAAAAAACAGGCCTCAACTAATTTTCTCCTTGATGACATACTTTTATATACCTTATTTTTAGTTCTGACTCCCACAAAACACACTTTATCTCCAGATTATTAAGAATAATTTGAGCATATGGAGGTTTTTTTACTTCAAATTAATCTTTCATATGGTAATAGATGGAATTATAATCATTTCCTAAGGAAAAATAAGATTAATGTTTTAAAAGTTATATAAGACTTGACTTCATATTTTTGCTATTGGTATATTTTACATAGTTTTATTTTTTTACTTAAATATTCTGTTACATCCAACTTTCCAATTTTAAATTCCAGAAATAAATTTTACAAGATTCAGTTGAATAAATGTCTGCCAAGAGACTCCACCAAATCCTACCTCCAAACCAGCCTCTCCCACCTCCCCACCCCACCAAAAAAAAAGGAGAAAAGAAAAAAATCAATAAGGACCCTCATTCTCCACAGCAGAGTTTTGTTCTTTTCTACCATTTCAGAAGTGTTTGCCCAGTTTCTTTGTCTTGGTAATTGAAAATGTTTTCCAATCCTCTTTGGGCTTTCTTTGCAGACCGGGTCTTCCTTTTCTTGGACTAGCTCCTTCTCCATTTTCTTCCAGTTTTGTTCTCATCTCTCTGCTCTCTCACAACTCATCCCTCATCCTTTTAATAGCCTGCTGGAACTATATCCTTATTCTAATTGGTCCTATTCCCTCACCCACTAATTTTATAAGGTTTTTCTTATTCACCTTGTACCACACTCATAGATGACTGAAATAAGGGTTTTGTCCTATTTCTACAATATTGAGACTATTCATGTTTTGAGGTTGTACATTTCAAATGGCCAGTTCTCATTGTTGTGTTTGTACAATTGCTTTAAGTTTGTTGTTGAGAGAATAGTAGTAAGAGCAATCATGGAAAGCATGTTGTATTATATTATTGTAAAAAAATATCAGAGATAAAAGAAATCTTATCTCTATTTAAAAGATTGATAGCTATAGCAAGTTTATAAATAACTATAAAAACTATAAGCCTAGATGAACATTTTGGCATCTCATCTTCTATTTATGTGGTTTGTATATAAAATGAAAACAATATATAAAAATACATATTTTACCACTAACAGGGATTAGAATTATTATTTGCCTTATACAAAGAGTTGATCATAACTTATCTGGAAACTTCATTGTAAGCATTAATCTTTCCTCTTATGAACAGGGAGAAGATATGCAAGGCATGGTTTCTAAAGAACATGGCTAGAATGAACAACTTAGAAAATATGACATACCAGATTTAGCAAGAGAGACTACTGACCCCAGGTCAATGAGCAACTCATGTAAGTAGAGAATCCAAGGTGAACTATGGGAGAGTTCTTCCAGAAGTTTGATGATGGTTGTAGTACCTCCATCATCATATCGACAGCTGAGACAGGTGTTCTATCCTGGTGATACACTGGCCAGAATGAAGTGGAGTAGAATCAGAGTCAGAGTTAGGTTTTCTCAAAATAGAAATTGTCAAGACAGTGGGCAAAAAACTAATAAAAAACTAACGGAGGAGCTTGGACACTTGAGGAAAAACATTAACAGAAAAGCTCAATGGTCATCATAGGAGCACTGGGCCCTTGTCTAATGAGCAGCATACAAAACATATGAGAATAGTGTTTAAGGCTAGAGTGATCAGATTCCACTGCACTGGGACTGTGAGAGGAAAAAATACTGCCTACCCTGAATCCAGACTGCTTTGGAAATTCTGATGGTCACTCCTCATCAGCAGTAATTAAGAAACCCAGCTGGGTAGCACAGAATCAGAAACTGAGAAGCAGTGATTTCCTAAGTGAAATATCTATGTCTATATATGTATCCATTTATGTACACAAACAAATATGCATTTATGAATACATATGCACATGTATCAACATAACACAGCTACTCTCCACTTTGCATCAGAGAATTTGGCAGAAAGGCTCTAGACTAATGTGTAGAAATATCTCTCTTTTACTCCAAATGCTTCCAGACACCTGTGAAATTTGACATGTTCCACATTCTAGTGGTCTTCAGTTTCAAACTGAAACTAGGTACATAACAGAGAACAAAGAGAGGAAATGAGTTTATGAGGACTTCCATTTCTAAGCAATGACAGACTAAATAGCTTGAAACTTCTCCCAGCAATGAAACACCTAGAAATTGTATGTATATATATAGTTTTTAATTTAATCTTTATTGTATTTTTTCCATTACAATGTAGTCCCTTGACACTTCCCTCCCCTCAGGATCACCACACTGTTGTCCATGTCCATGAGTCCTTTTTCTTTTTTGCTCAATCCCTCTAATCCCTAACCTGTGCCCCCCTCCCAGATGTCATCCTGTTCTCCATCTGTGAGTATGTGTATGTGTGTGTGTGTGTGTAGTCTGTCCAGAAGGTATCCAGCCATATAATATAACAAATAGAGATATTTATTTGAAGAAGATACAGATACATTGTACATAGAATAATGACGCCTCAGTCCCTTTCAAGTAGGCACCTTGAGGTCTCATAGTTCTCCTAATTGCCATCAACTGCCTGTCATATTTTCCTGAATCTCTTCAAGTGGTCTGAAATCTCTTTCCTTTCAAAGGTAATTTTAATTTTGAAAAAACCAGAGTTGTAGGGTGCTAGTTGGGTGATTTTATATTTCACCATAAAACTCTGCATAAGATGTAATGTATAACAGGTGTGTTATCAGGATGAAGCTACCAATCACCAGTTGCCCATAGCTGTGGCCTTCTGAATCATCTGAATGGTTTCCATGGAGGAATATTCCAGCTTAAAACAAAATTTGACGCAGATTCATTGCTCTACTCAGTCATTTTGAATGTGATGGCCGCACATTATACATGTTCACTTAATGGCATTTACTGCCCCAACTGACTAGTACAGTGATCATTGTTCACACATATGCATAAACAATGCCAAGTTATATAGCTGTCATGCAAACCGTTCCCATTTGATTAACGACTGGAATTTTTACAGATAGACCTCATATATTACACATCCCTTTAAATGTATAGGCCAGCTCATAAGAAAGTCAGGGAAAACCCCATGGTTCAAAAATAGATAGGAAATTGGAGCTGATACTTCAGAGCTAGTAAAAAGGAGTTACCAGATTCGGCAAACACAGAATAAGAGGCAAGACCTAGAAACCCTACTAAGGGAGATAATTATACATCTAGAATGAGACAGTATAAACTTAAAAACTCTACTAATTTTTGTAGGAAAATGTCAAGGATGCTTTTTGTATAAATATAAGCTCTAAGTCAGGGAATTATACACAAGGATTTTCTTTAAGTAAGCGTGCTTTTAAATTTATACTGTCAATATGAGCAAAAACCTCCTCAATTTAAAACAATTTATATTATAAGTCCAACTTGGGATACTGCGTACAAGCAAACATAAAACATTTATGAAGGGTAGACTCTCAACAGGCTAAACATGGTTCTCTTGGGTAAACCTCTATTCAAAATGAGCTCACAATACAGAATTTACAAAATATACTAGAAAACAATTCACCATAAATAAGAGTAACCACATATAGGAAACAGTCTAATACATATCCTACTCTTACATAGGAAATTTAGATACAATGGGATAATTATGTTTTAAATGTTTACTTTAAAAGGCATTGAGAACAAGATACAATAATAAGGTACTATTTAAACAGCTACCCAATTATTGAAAAGAAGGAACTAGAACATATGGAAATTTTAAATATGGTCATTAAAAAAATTAATGATCTATTTAAACAAAAGATTAGATGTAGCTAAAGAGAGAATTAGAAAACAGGAAGGTAGAGCTCTGGAAATTGCTTTATAAGATAGGCTAGAAAGATAAAATGAAGGATAATATGGAAGAGAGCTTAGGAGACAGAGTAGATGAAATAAAAAGTAAAACATATAATTTAAAGGAATACAGAAGAAGAGAACAGGAATTATAAAGAAGAGAGAATATTAAAATTATACTTAAATTATTCTAAAATGGATTTGAATTATCAGATGAAGGAAGTACAAGTAATCCCAAACATTATAAATACAATTGAATATACTATACCTAGGCATATCATAATGAAACTTTGCAACACAAAATTTTTTTTAAACTTCTAAAATCAGCTGAAGAAAAAACACTTTTGAAAGAATAAAATAAGATAATAAATTATCAGTAGCAAACACTAGAAATCAAAAGAATGGACTAATAATAATTTCAGTATGTTGAAACAAAAGAGCCACCCAATAAAACTATAGATATGGATGAACTCTTTACCCAAACTTTTATCTCAGAAATGATGACTGTGCCACACAACACCAAGAGGATAATATTAAGCTTTTTTTTTTTTTTTTTCAACATAGGGTTGCCTTTCACCTGCCTCCAGCTACAGATCTGGCTGGAGACCTAGCTTGCAACCTGGTTATGTGCCCTGGCTGGGAATCGAACCAGTGACCTTTGGGTTCACAGGCCAGGGCCTTATCCACTGAGCTACCAGCCAGGGCTTAAATTAAACTTTTTAATCACAAAATGAGGCTTTATGGAAAGAAAAACTCCCAAGCAGTTCTAAAAAATTTCTAGCTCTGGCCAGTGTGGCTCACTAGTCCAGAGCATCAACTTGTAACCAAAAGTTTGCAGGTTTGATTCCCAGTCAGTCAATCCCCAGTCTAGGTTCATGCATGATCCCTAATCTGGGTGAGTTTGGGAGGCAGGTGGTCAATGTTTATCACATCAATAGCTCTTTCTCTCCCTTTCTCTCTCTCTCTCTCTCTCCCTCTCTCTCTCAAAAAAGAAAGTCTTTGGGTGAGGATAAAAAATTAAAAACAAAATAAAAATGTATCGCAGCAGTATGATAAGAAGACTATCTTATGATAGTTAACAATTTAGAGCCTGAGATAAATGTGCCTTTGCATGATCTGGGGATTGTACAATTTGAATTTTCTGCCACCACCAAAGGAGGATACATTGATAGCCAGGTAAAGGTGTATTATGTCCCATCAAAGTAAAGGCAAACTCTGACTTAGAAGCTGTTGAAACAGGCACAGAACAAATATAGCTGAATCCCTGACTGAATATTGCTTACCAATTATTGATTGTATGAAGGCAGTACTTTGAGTAATGTTGAAAATGAGGACCACAGTATTATAGTTGTAGTGATTCATCAGAAAATGCTAATCATCCTTTCCAGAGTGAAAACAGATCAAATTGGATTTTTAAAACAAAAAAGTAGTGACAATAACCACTCCTTCTCTAAATAGGTCTTATATAATAGGTTTCCATTGTTCAAAGCCCTATTTTAATTGATATTGGGTTTGTTATCTATTTTCACTTGGGGCAGGAAAGTGAGGATGACAATTTAAACTTATCATTAAATAAGAGTATTTGTTCCTATTTTGTCGTATTTGTGCCCATTGGGTGTGGGAGATTTAAGCAAGCCAGTAGTTCCAATGGTCTGTCATACCTGTTTGTGCTCTACTTTATGTTTAATAACTCCCCTAATATGAGGTCTGTCCTGAAAGTATTGGCTGCTCAAACTGTTTTAATTTTATTGACATTGGCTTAATGCTTTCCAGAGAGACCTCATATTAGAGGTAATAACTCATTTAACTTTAGTGGTATCTCCAAGTATTACTATAATTTGAGCCCCAGTGTTGATTAAGGCTATGAAGTTTACCCATCGATATATTCAGTAGATACGGCACTTAATTTAAAGCCTATGTTATAGAGAGACAAAAAACAGTCATCAGCTCTGGTTGGTGGCTCAGTGGATAGGCACTGGCCTGTGAATCCAAAGGTCACTGGTTCAATTCCCAGCCAGGGCACATAACCAGGTCTCCAGCCAGGTCCATAGCTGGAGACAGGTGAAAGGCAACCATACGCTGGTGTTTGTTTCCCTCTCTGCCTTCCTCCCTTACCCTTTCTCTGAAAATGGTGAATAAAAATTTTTTTTAATTAAAAACAGAAAAAATATTCATCAACCTCTTGTCTTTTTGTAGTAGAATTCCTTTTAGTAAGTTGGGACTTCTAAATTGAGTCAGTATATTACCATTTGTGTTAATTTTTTTGTATCCTCACCCTATATTCAGGAATTTTTGTTCTGTTTTATTTTAGTGGTTATTGGAGATAATTTGGTGAGGTCCTCTCCCCCTTGCTCATACTTACGTTTCTCCCCTATGGCAAAAGTAGAATTAAGCACTTATTAGTTGCTGACATTGTAGAAATGTACAAGGTAGAGAAGGTCCTAGACCTCATGGAATTCACATTCTCATGGAAAAGGGAAGGCTGTGTGCACACAAGCTGGCTACTCTGCTTTGCCTGTCAATTCCTGCAGCCCCAGCCCCACACCATGCTGCTTCCTGCTCTTTGATCTTACAGGCTGTGCATCTCAGATACAGGCATGTACGCAACTATTGCTCATCTACTTTCCACAAAACAAGTTGTGCCAGGTATTATGTTCACAGAGCCTGAGGCTTTTACCCTGGATCTGAAGGGTGAGAGGGCACCTCAGTTCCTGAAACAGCTCACAAACACTTCAAACTGAAGTTCAAGACTCACAGTAACATCTCAAAGGCCTTGGAACAATCATGGAGGGGCAAGTAACTTCCTAATGAAACTGTTTAAAATTAATGATTCCTTCCTTTGTTCTCCCAAAGAACTATTTTCTCCCTTGATTTTAGTCTTTATTCCAACCTGCTAGTAGTATTCATGGTATCCTTGAATAATGCCACTCTGTTACAGCCCTAAAGAACATTATTCCTGAGTTTAGAAGATCTATGCTTAATTCCTGGACTGCCTGTTTATGGTTGTATGATCTTGAGAAAGGTTACTAATGTTTCTCAGTTTCAGATTCCTAATTTACAAAATGGGGATACTGACAGTCCTGAATCTCATAGTGTAGGAAGGATTAAAAGCCATATAACCTGTAATATGTTTCACTCAAAGTTTGGGACAAATGACAAAAGTAATGGTAGCAAATATTATCATTCTGTTTCCCCTACTAAAATGTAAGCCTTTTAAGGTAAAGGACTGTGTTATACCACCTAACACTGGGATGAACATGTGGTTCAGGTACAGGGCTCAATAAAATTAACATTTATTTGTAAATGCATTAAGTTAAAATTCAACTTAAATCCCTCTCACTGACTGGATTTATGCTTCTGTCTGCTTTTCTTCTCCTTTTTGTTTTATCTCAATTTTTTTTTCTTTATCTCTTCTGGTTTATCTTTTTGCCTCCTCAGTCTCAATACTCATGCATATCCCAAGAGACGGGTCAGAAAAAAATAAGATTTTAAAAACTCTCCTCATAAGGCAAAGCAGCCATGGAATATAAATGAAATTTAAGTTTGGAATAGCAATGGGATAAGGACTGCTTGGCGTAAACTCTTTTAACTCCTAGAAATTTGGTCACAGCAATAGGCCTCTCTGTGCTCCCTGGTGGCGTTGAGTTGTGTCGTGGTGCAAAGGAGTGAGCTGCTGCTATTGTTTGCAGGAAAGTCCTGCCTCCATGCTGATTGCTTGAGTATAAAACTTCAAATTCCATCACAGTGGCTGCCATTAACTGATGAAATCAATTAAACAAGCAGCACTACCTGCTGAAAACTGACCTGGCAAAGACCCAGCAGTGGGGATCAGTATAAAACCAAGGGAACAAAAAGATACAATCCTGGTTTTTCTCCATGTTCTGTTTTTAGGACATACGTTCCATCAGTGTGTTCTTTTACACTGCTTTGAACAATTGCTTCCCCAGCAACTCTAAACAGCCCTGCTTGGCCTCATTCCTTAACCTCGCTAAGTTATTACAGTTAATGCCATAGTTAATGGTTTCTGGAAAGACGGTATCTATCAGCATCTGAGTGTACACATTTTGGCCTAAATATTGAGAAATGGTCGGTATGTAATGCAAAGCCTGGGTGTGCCTGCCTGTAAAAAGTAGCTCATTAAGATTAATCTTTTACAGAGTGACTAATGCAAAGGGAACGAGGGGCCCTTTCCTCTCTGGCTCGCCAGAGGTTTTGCCCACGCTTTCAAACAGGTCTGTTTGGAATGCAGCTGGTCACTCATGAAGAGTCTGCTCCAACATATGGAAATTAAAAACCTTGATATTTAAAAAAAAAACTTGTGTATATTCTAGCAAGTCCTTGAAAATCAAATAGCAGAACCTAAGCAGAAGACTGCCAAAATGCATGCCCAGTTGGGGAGAAGTATGTGGGGGCTCATCCAGCATACTTCGAGAGCTTCAAGTGCAGCCTGGTAGAACTCCACATTACCTTCTGTTCTGATTTCTGAGCTCTGCCAGGCTCTTGTTAGAAAAAGCATCTTTATGAAGCAGTGCATTTGTTATGTTGTCTCTGAGAATACTTTTTTTCCATTTTAGTTCCTGCTTTTAACTTGAGTGGAATTGACTTGCTCTCTTGAGCTTCTCTTACAGGAGAGACCAAAATGACCCAAGGCAGGTGGCATTATGCTGAGGGTATCACACAACCTTTGGGGATGGGGGGTTCTGCTACAATTAGCATATGGCAATAAGTGTTTTTTGTCTGTTTGCTAAAGTCAGGTAATAGAAGTCAAATTCTTTTCCAGGGTAATGTCATTGTTAATCTCCACAGAAAAAGGGGGTGGGGTACTGTTCTATCAATAAAAGCACATAGAGTTGAATACCTACACAAAGAATTTTTCAGCATAATTTATGGCATTTCATCATGTTGAACTGCATTCCAAGTAATTCACCCTGGCAGTTTTACTCTCAAAATGGAAATCTTTGTATTTTTCTTGCCTTCATCAAATAAAATGAGTTTATGTTTAACTGCAGTCCATATACTTGATAATTTGTCTGACTGGGTAAAGTTATTAGCAATTTAAGAAATAAACCCATTTGGATTTTCGGAGAGCGTTACCAAAAATAGGAGATTGCTATAATGATTTCTTAAAAATTACAGCACAACACATAAAAATGAGATTTAAGTAACAAGATTTTCCATATATCAATAACACCAGGGAAATTCAAACTCACATTCCATTGATTAACTTCCAGGGATTAAGCATTGGATATTGAAGTCAATGAAAGATACATTTTACAAAACTGAGAGGTCAGTTCAACTTGGAAAATCCAACCAAACAGCACATTGTTTAGAGTTTCTGTGGTTGAAGATGCTTCCAGATCAATGCGATAAAAGATTTTGTAAGATTTTTCAGTCTGGTCAGAGTGGAGTAGAAGGCAGTGGTCACAGACAAAGGATGCTGAAGGTCTCAATTGATAGAATGTTAGACCTATCAGGGCACTTGTAGGTTATTTAGCACAACCCCATAATTCTATTAAGGACATCAAGGCTTGAACAGATTAAATGACTGACTAACCCTACCCAGTTGGTCTACATAGGTGTTCACTCTCTTGCCTTTCAGGTAGAGATAGATCATTTTAATTTTTCTATTACATTCTTTCAGGAATTAATGATATTCTTGAGTTGGTTTTATTTTATATTATATTTTATATTGGGGATGATGATAATTCTTGGGTAGAGTACTGATGTAATTTTCAAAATGGCTACTATTTTTAACTTTTACTTCGTGTCTTGCAATGTTACAAAAAGACAACATTCGACATTTGGATTCAACTTTTTTTTTTTTTTTTTTTTGCAGGACAGTGAGCCTCTGGACAGTGTGAAAGTAACCATTTAAGTTACATGGGAACTAAGAACAATGCAGTAAGTAAGGGCCCTTCTGTGAGTAGCATGGAAAGGTGGATTCAACTTTTTAATTTACAAAACAGTTGAGTATCTAAGACTTGCCAATAACACAAGTTACTTACTGTATAACCCATTTACAGATAAGTTATTGAGCCTGAGCAAACTTAATTGATGTTGCCAATTTACTCACTCAGGTCACCGAACCATGCAGGAAAGAAGTTAAAACTTGAACCCAGCACTTATTAATTGTTTATATCCCATACGTGTGGATACCTTACTAAGGAAAAGGAATCAACTCACAAACATACCAGGATGGAATTCACTATGTTCCTATAAGACCTTCAATTAGTGGCTAAGAACATGAAATTTAGATTTAAACAGAAACACCACCTTACCTTATACTAGTTTGAAAACATTAGTTACGTTCTCTCTTTAAGTCCCAATTGTTTCATCTGTTTAATGGTGATCATAATAACCACAGTTTTTTCTATAACCACTGTCACCTGATAGTTTGGTGCCAATTCAACACCAACTTGGATCCCTAATTTGAGGTGCCGAGAAGAAGGAAACTATTCAGTGCAAACACCTCAATACATGGAATAGTTCAATAGTGTTATAGCTCAATTAGGAAGCTGCAGGACTAGGAAGTAGCCCTGGGACCAGGCAGCTCTGCTCTGCTCTGTTCTGCTCTACATTCTCTCCTGTTCTGCTCTTCTGAGATACGACTTCTTAGGTGTTTCTAGTCAGAGAAACACTATCTTCAGTCTTTGGTGGAAAGGAAAGCTAGCTTTCCTAGCTAGAGGAGAGCTGACATATAGAGAAAAGTCCTTGCCCCTGGCCCCTGACTGGTCTGACTAATGCAAATGAAGCCTCCAAATCCTTACAGTTTGATTGGCTCAGAAAGCACTGTCCTGATTGGTTAGACTGGAACTTCTCCGATTGGTTGTTGCAAATACTTAGAGAGGGTAATGTAGATGCACAACTCTGATTGGACAGAGAAAGTCTCAGTCCTGTTGGTTGAACTATAATTCCAGGAACTAACTCCTTTATAAGGACTGGCTCACATGGCACAAACACAGTGCAGGCAAGCAATTCAGTGCAAGAGGTAGACAGTTCAGTACAGACTTCTCCCTGAAGTGCAGCTTGTATGAGAAGCCCCTCTTTAGAAATGGCTACAGGGGGTTTTGTTTTGTTTCGTTTTTTAATTTTTAATTTCAACCCATTTAGCCACCAGGAGCTCTTCTTGGTGGGTAACTTCTTTCTCAGATCTAGTTACAATATTAGGTACCTAGTATATGAAAAACAAACTGTGTATATTATTTGGCATATAATAGACATTGAATATTTAAATAATTGTCACCATTCCATTATTCTGAGTTACATTATTGGTAAGTTATAAGTAATGTTTCTCTCTTATCAATACATGGAAATCATATATATAGAGATATAGATATAGATATAGTTTGTCTGGAAAAAGCCCAACCATTGTTAATATAACAAGAACGGTTTACATGATATCAATGTAACCTGGCAGCCAAAGAGAGTGGACTAGAATGTGCATGTGTAAACAATGATGACTTCACTGTACTAGTTAGTGGGTGCAGAAGATGCTGTTGAATAAGCACGTGTACTATGTGGTCATCACATTCAAAATGACTGAGCAAGTACAACAACGAATCTGATTCAAATTTTGAGTTAAGCTTGAACATTCCTCCATGGAAAATATTCAGATATTTCAAGAGGCTGCAATTATGGGCAACTGATGATAGGCAGCTTCATCATGACAACGCACACACTCACTTATCACTTCTCATGCAGGGTTTTTTGATGGAACATCAACTCATCCAGGTGACTCAGCCCCCTACAGTCCAGATTTGCCACCCTGCAACTTCTGGCTTTTTGCGAAACTAAAATCACTTTTGAAAGAGGAAAGATTTCAAACCACTGATAAGATTCAGGAAAATACAATGGGGCAACCAATGGCAATTGAGAGAACTATGTGAAGTCCCAAAGTGTCTACTTTGAAGGGGAGTGAGGCACCATTGCCATATGTACAATATTCCTTGTATCTTGTATCATCTTCAATAAATGTCTGTATTTTTCATATTACATGGCTGGATACATATATGTACATACATATATGATTTCAAAAGAGGGGGAGAGAGAGAAGCATTTTTAAATGAGTTTTAGTGAACACTATCAGTAATTGTTTTTCATATCTTTTAGAATGCAAGCCCCTTCAGGGCAAAGATACGTTTTGTCTTTGATATTAAAACTTCAATAATGACAAGATATGTTCAGTTATATATCCCCAGAGGAATGGGTATTCAATAAACAGTTTTACTTTTATTTTATTATTTAAAGATTTTATTCAATATTTTCAGAGAGGAGGGCAGGGAGGGAGGAGGAAAGGGAGAGAAACACCAGTGTATGATTGCCTTTCACCTCCCCCTAGCTACGGACCTGGCTGGAGACCTGGCTTGCAATCTGGTTATGTGCCCTGACTGGGGAATCGAACCAGCAACCTTTGGGTTTGCAGGCTAGTACCAACCCACTGAGCCACACCAGCCAGAGCAATGGTTCTTATTTTTAAAGTAGAGTTTAATATTGACTTTGAAAACAATCCTAACCCTGGGCTGATTGTCTTGTCAATTTGCTTATTTATGTATTTATTTAGAGTATGAGATGAGAGGTGTGAATTTGCTCTTCTGTGTTAAGGTCTCTGTTACCACATGCCTTTCATGTGGTGAGCATCTTGTTGTGCTGTTGTTTCTCTGGTGTTTAAAGTTATAGCATGTAAATTTTGTAGCATGGGCTTTAAAACTTGTCTGACAAGCTAACTACATTATCTAATGCTCAAAGAAACTATCTAGTCCAATGGGGGGGGGGTTAATTGTATTGAACTTATTGAAAAATGATATGGTACTTACTGAATGTTTTTTTAATTTTAAGGGTTTTGATAATGCACAAATTTTAATCTACATACTAGCTTTAGCTACCTCATAAAACCCAACTTGACTATTCAAAAACTGATTTTTGTTATAATTTTCTTTAAGGTTGAATTTGAATAAAAAAGACATATATGCAAATATATTTATTTTCTATGATTAGTTGACTGAGAAAGAGAAAGAGAAGACCTGAGTTACAGATATTTCCACATGATATTCAGGCACTACCCAAAAGTAAACATCTGCAATGCTACAGTTCCTGTCTGGGATATCCCTGAAGGAGACTGGTAAAGAGAAATTCTATTAGTGGGAAGAACTTTAAGCAAGACACATGGATATGCACTACATGGAGAAATAGCAAGAGATAAAAGTCTATAGATTCATAGGCTGTGGCCAATGGTTTAGCTTGGTTAGGGAGTTGAAAGAAACATGATTAGAAAATTGGCAACAAGGAAATTTGGGGAAGAGCTATGTGGATAGACCTCTCTAAATAGGTAAAAAAAAAAAAAAAGTGAAACTATTTGTGTCCCATGTGAAGTGCTCTCCAAAAAGTGACTATGATAGAGGAGAATTTTAATAATTCTAATGGGTAGGATGAACCATCCTGTGGATACCAATAAGCCTCTTTTCCCAGATAGTTCTGTCACCTTTCAAGAGGCTCATGAGCCAAATGCAACATAGACCTGTATTCACCAGCATTGACCTGGCTCCAGCCATTGCAGAGTGCCCAATATGCCAGCATCAGAGACCAAAACAAAGTCCCTGATAGAGTACTATTCTCTAACACCAAGTTACCTGGTTGATTGCATTGAATTGCTTACATCATGAAATAGGCAATGCTTTTTTCTTACTGAAATGAACATTTATTCTGAGTATAGATTTGCCTTTTCTGTACACAGTGCTTCTGTTCAAACTACCATCTGTGGATGGTACAGAATGATTTATCCACTGTCATGGTATTCCATATAGCATTGCTTCTGATCAGAAAACTAACTTCACAGTAAATGAAAATGAGAAGGAACCCTAGGGAGGGTAAAAAGCACATGTAAAGACTAAAAGCATGTACAAAAGCACAGAGGCAGAGAAGGTCATGGTATATTTGGCAACTGTCAAATACTAAGGCCTGGTTGCAGTATAGATGCTTGTTGAGTAGTGATGGGAGTTGGCACTACCAGTTTGGTAGTCAAGGGCAGTGAAATAAAAAGGGACACACACTTCATGCTGAAGCAAGTGGATTTTATTAAATTGACCCTAAAGTTCCACTGTAAGTTCTGAAGTCAGAGGATAAAAGCATCAGATTGCACTGAAAGCATTTAAGTGTAGCAGGAACAAAGATGGAGTGAGGTATCTCTTGTGTTTTCTAGGCCATAACAGCCTGAAGGTAAAAATAGGTTTGCATTAACAGTCACAGGCATAATTTCTCTGACTAGGCACAGACCACCCCCACTATTTTTTCCTAAATAGGTCTGAGAGTTCTCTAAGCCGTCTCTACAAGGTCTAGTTCCTTTGGTTATTCTGTGGTACTCACATTTCCTTTCTCCCTGTTTAAGTATGTAGGATCTGGAATAAGACTGTCTGGAAATAAATCCCGTCTCCCCCATTTAACAGCTAAGCAAGTAATGAAGACTAAATAAGTTAGTATATGTAAAATACTTGATAGTCCCTCGCATGTTTAGTAAATATTAGATACAACAGTTATAATTTCTATTACCAAATGTTTTACATGTCATGGGTCAGAATCTATAAGTAGTCCATAAATCAATTTTAGTAGGACTAGCCAATATATTTTTAAGTAAAAAAAATATAGCATACAACATAATAGAAAATATTTGAATATAGAAAATATCACAGTGCATTTCATAACAAGAGTTAGCATTGTTTCATGAAACTCTGCTTCAATCAATATACATAGATGTATATGTATATGTATATGTACATACATATGTGTGTTCTCATTTGGGATAAAAAATGTATTTCTCACCCTGGCTGGTGGCTCAATGGATACATGCTGGCCTTTAAACCCAGCAAAGGTTGTTGGTTTGATTCCAAGCCACATAACCACATAACCAAGCACATAACCAGATTGCAAGCCAGGTCTCCAGCCAGGTCCTTAGCTGGAGGCAGGTGAAAGGCAACCATACATTGATCTTTCTCTTCCTTTCCTCTTCCCTTCCTGACCTTATCTCCAAAAATAATTAATAAAATCTTTTTAAAAAAGACTAAAATATATATATTTTTTCTCACTGTATTTGTCAACGGGCAGATATGTTATATATACTGCTGTATCCTTAGTTTTTGGAATATAGGAGGAACTCAGTAATATTGGTTGGCATCAGTAAATGGATGCATGGAACCACTGGCTTTCTGTGGTCATGTTCTACATGGTTGTAAATGTCCAGTGCTGTTTTGTTGCTAACATACAGTCAAAAGGTGAAGGCTGCTGTCCCTGTAGCCACCCCAAAATTGCTGATGAAACAGAGGTCTTTGCTGAGGACACTTCTCTTTCTGGCTGCAGAAGGTGCTGAAATCAAATTTGTCAAGGGCTACCCTTCCAGTGTCCTGTCAAAAGCTTTTGATGATGAAAAGATAAAATTATCTTTTGAATCTCACCTACAGCTACCTAAGACTCGGACAAATGTCTATGATGTTTGATGGAGGACACCCTGAGGACAGATATGCTGGTATCTTCAGAATTGTCTCTCTTCTGATATTAGCTCATTTCTCTGGGACCAAAACTCCCTTGTTTGTTGCTATATTCCTTTATTTGTTTGTTTCTCATGAAGGTTCTAAATCTTTCATAATAATAGAGCCCTAGTGGGCAGCCTGGCCTACATGGACCTGTTTCAACATGCCTTTATCCTACAGTGACCACAACTAATCTCATGCCATATCAGGGCCTATTGCAATAGTCTCAGAAAAAATACAAGAGCCTGAACCAAGTCAATGGCACTGTTAATTGAGAAGTAGTAACTAGGGGAATTCAAGACAGCAGTACTATGTGTCTATTCAAGGGTAATATTTATGCTATATAATAAGCAATTTGGCAAAATCACTGGCCCACACGTAATGCTATGAACAATCAGAAAAATCACTAGCTGTGACCTATTGGCCGAATCTCAGCTTTAATGTCCATAGTTGTTTTGGGTAATATTTTCAAGGGATCAAGTTAATAGAAATTTCTGAGCAATAGCATGCAGGTTAGAGGCCAAGAAGGGGAGCTTGATTATTAAAGTGCTCCAGCAAAGGGCAGGTAGCAGATAGAATGCTCGGTGGCTGTGTGACTGGGTTAAGTGAATGGACAGCTCTGTTTAATGATCACAACTTAAGAACCCCTGGAGGAGACCCTTGAGAATTCACCATAAAGTAACCACCTACATCATACACAGCCTTGTAGCTTTCCTAATCATACAAAGCCTTTTAGCACAAAGACATTTCACCTATTGATCTGCCTTTCCTATGGACTTAGAGAAGGCAAGACGTTTTACAGTTCATGAAATTAGAACATTGTTCTTAAGTTGATGATAAGCCTGCTAACTATTCATTCTGACTTGGCCCAGAAATGCCCTGTAACATTTCACAGTGCTAGACCTCTCAAACTGAAAGATTAATTTTGATATGGGGGGAAAATAAGTTGCATTTTTATTGCATTTGATCTTTGAAATGGTAAAATTACTGATTAGTTAAGGTTCTAAATGTTTTTTTTTTTTTAATTCACTAACTTTGCAAGTTTTATCAGTAGTACAAAGAACAAATAACTAACCTGACCAACACCAACATCTCCTTTACATTCTTGTAAGTATAAAAACGTAACTTTAACATTTGCATTGGTGGGAGTTGTATGTTTTTCATTTCACCTCTGAGTTAAACATTAACTATTTTTACCCCACCCCATTCTGTTATCACATACAGATACAAAGTTATACTTGTTTATTGAGCGAGAGAGAGAAAGAGAGAGAGAAAGAAACAAACAAACAAAAAAGTTAATGACAGAAAGTATTTTGGAGGTGTTTTGAGAGCCCAAAGGGGAAATAGGAATGTTGTTTGCAATTTTTCTGTATCTTATCTATGTCCTCCCTGACTAATAGCCTTTCTTCCAGATTTTTTCATATATTTTAAAAGGTCCAGTTCCTCTTTGTTCTTCATAAAGGAGTGGTGGAATGAAGAATCCTGCTTGGTTAGACGTGCTCTGACAAGAACACTTACAGCAACACAGAAAGCAAAACCCTGTTAAGGATTTCACCTTTTAAGAAATGACAGAATAATTACAGGACAACATGTCCTTCATGAGTAAAAACAACCAAACTAAAGTGCTTTCAAGGCTGGCGTGGCCCACTTCTCTCCTGGCAAGCTGCATAAATCATCTGCTGTGAAGGGACTATTTTAGGGGCACGTGGCACATGTGTATGTGTATGTGTGTGTGTGTCCATGTGTGAGTGTGTGCGTGTGACTGTGGGGATACACATGGAGATCTCATGGGTTAACGCACTCTGTTTTAGGTTAGCTGAAACTCTGATAATAACCCCCAACGCATTTTACCACCATCTCTCCCCCTTAATCTTCAAACTTCAACCTCAGGCTGCCTTAAAGGGAAAATGTAATCCATATATGTCTGCCTCATTTTCATTTAAATCGTCAAAAAGTTGTTTTAAAAGAGTTCTTTGATGTCCTAGACTCCCTTGAGCCTTTTCTTAGCCCATTTTCTTAAAAACAGGAATTAGCATTTTCTTAGGTATAGAGGAGCTCTAACTGGATTCTTCCCCAAACACAACCCCCACCCTGCCCCTACCAGATCTCCACAGGAAAAAAAAAAAAAAGAGGTTTGGAGTTACTGAGGGAATGCTGGTAGAGAAAACAGCTTATCTGAGGATCAAGAAGAATTTACAAATATGAACTCAATCCTGGGGCCCTACACTGGGGTTAATAATTAACATTTCTGCTCTTTCAGGAACTGACTCTACCCTGAGGACCTGCCTGGGAAAGGTCCTCTCCCTGCACTTGATTGGAGCTTGCTTTCTGGAAAATTCACAGCCATGGATCTAAGTGCAAGCAGGTTTTTCTGCCTTATCATATTTTTGATAGAACTACAGATATGCCCATGTTGAAATCCATATTTTTTGCCTTCCGGGTGGTACTTTACTTCTTTGCTTTGCGCCTAATATGTATCTTTCATTCTGGTTTTCACATTCAGAGCAGAACTTCTTAATCATTTTTAGATACACAATAGCCAGCATATTCCATCTTACTGTGCGCAGTATTATCCAAAGAGTAATCTATGTTTGGCTAAAACTCCAGGGTTCCCACAGTGAAGTCCTAACTTTAATCAACGGAGAAATCTCAGGAAATTGCTTAGAAGAAAAAATGCATGGTTAGAGAAAGAGAGCAAATGTTGTAGTCCCAGAATTCTTACTTTTTTGAAGACTTTTAAAATAAGGGAACTATGTTTCAAATATGTTTTCTCTTTCCTCAACACAGTTGAAGCTTCCCATTTCAGATTAAATTCAATTAATATCAGAGGGGGTGAGCCTGTAGTTTCTACGAATTGTCCTGAAGAAATCCACAATTGTCATACACCAAGTAGCAAATGATTTTGGAAACTGGGTATAGGATTCCAGTTCTGGAAACTTATAATCAATGAGGTGTTTCTAAATTGTTTTTCAAATACAAGGAAGGCTGAACACATCACCCCATTTAAAACCTTCAGTGGATGCCACTTCATCCAAAATAAAGATGAAAATTCAGAATAGAGTCAACCAAGTCAACTAAGCTCCATAGGATCTCAATACTGCCAATTCCTCTGCTCCATCTTTGTGCTCACTAATCAGAGTCAAAAGACAGAAATACCCTGTCTTCTTTACTGGTGTATGTTGGCACATCAGTGTGCCTCTGGACACTTATTCCCTTATTCTTCAAGGCCTACCTCAAAATATAATCCCTCTATGCATAGCTTTCCTTAACACCTTCAGGCAAGGTTATTATAATTTGTCTCTTTACCTCTCCGTCTTCCCCATAACTTTCTAAGCTTTTGAAGGGGAGGCAATCTAAGTATTCATTGTTATAATTCCAGCAGTTGGTGTAGTTTCTGGCAGAGTGCTGTTCTGGGAATAGTGATCTGCACATGTCACCCATCCCCAACCACAGTGAGGCTGGGCTCTGGTCCTCCAGCCCAACCAGAGCCCTCTAGCTTCCATTTGTTGACAGTTTACATAGCTGCACCTATATGCATTTATTAGATTTTTACTAAATGGATGGGTGAACGGAGGGATGAATGAATGAATGGATGGGCTGGTTAGGATGGAAAATCTTAGAACCCCAGCCTATTAAATAAATCCACCAATATTCATTCAAATACGATGTTTCAGTAATAGGTCTGATGAGATCTGAGAAGTAAATTCAATGTCTATGTGTAGGAGCTTGGGATTAGATAGTGAGTCAGAGTTTAGATACATTAAGAAAAAAAATAAAGAAGAAGAAAGAAAGAAAAAGACAGAAAGAAAGAAGGAAAAACAGGAATTTCACACCTAAACAACAATGTAAATTCTACAGGCAGTTTTTGAGGCTAAGGCAATAGGTGAAATTCCAAACTGAAGTTAAGAAGAGCTATTGACTTTTTAAATAATATCTTAAATAATATAATATTTTTAACTTGTTAAGTACTTTTCCATACGTAACCTTCTTTAATACTTGCCATGCTTATAAAGTACTTTTATGTATGCATGCTTTAAAAATACATGAGGTAAATTATTATTGTTGTTGTTGTTGTTATTAAAATTTAATAACAACAATAAATAGATAAGTGATTAGTCCAAGTTTTTATATCTAGCTAGAAGACAGCTGAGGCAAGGAAATATTTACATCTGTTCACCATGGGCAGGTCCGCATTTGGTGGACCTAAAGCGTATAAAATTGGGGTAGAGGAGTTTCTCCAAAAAAGGAAGACAGAATTACAAATACAAAATTAGAAATGAATATTTCTTTAGAATGAGTAAAAACTCACAATAGAATGTTTTATTAATTGTATGACATACACTGATGATGATTCCCCCCTACATTTTCTTGGCTGTATACTCTGTTTGGACTTCCAAACCTGGATTTTGTCCTGTGTCCATCTGTCAGGAACAAAGCTATGGTAACCCGCCAGCTTGGCATAGTTAGAAACAAAGCCACTAAGACTGGGATAAGAATTGGCCTCCACTTAAGTTGTGTGCAAATTTAGATCACCCTACAATATTCACTTATGACCTCACCTACACCCTCCCTTCAAGGGCAGTCTGGGACGAGCACATGTTTAAACTGAAAAAAAATAATGATAATAAAAACGGTTTTGTTTGGAGAGTCATTAAATAGTCCTTGAGATAATCAGAAAGCCCTTGGTCCTAGGGCTGGACTGGAGGAGTATCATCTTTTTCAGACCTGCCTCACTTCTGAATCAATGTTAACAACAACAAAAAAAATTCTTCTTTATATCTTTCATTATTTTATGTCCAGCTCTAAACACAGTCCATGGCATGCAGACAGCACATAAACCATATTTGGTGAGTGAAGGAAGGAATAAATAGCAAGGGATGTTTTATATTAAGAAATAGCCTCCAGAGCAGTGATGCTGAAGCACCCTGTCCTATATTCCTGAGAGAGTAATTTGAGAAGGATTCCCTAATAGGCCAACTGTTGGAAAGAGTCCCCACCCATTATCTAGGAAGTGGGACAGTTTATACAGAGGACAGAGCAGAGGGGAGATAATAGGGTCAGTTAGTAAGTGAGCATGAATTTCTGGGACTTTTATACAATTCTCTTGTACTACAGAAAAATTCTTCTTTTCAGAACATAGAAAAATGAGGCTTTGTTAATTTGCCAGATAGTTCTGTTGATTTCACTGTAAATTTCTTGTTGATCATATAAGAGGAACAACCCCTGGTTCACTTTCTCTGCCCCCATTTTCCTTCCCAGTTTTTATATCTGTTTGTCAGGTGGTAGACATTTATCATTAGCCAGTTACTAACTGGCTTGTGTATACTGTTTAGTTCACCATCTAGGATACAAAAAGGCTTGCAGTAAGAAATCAAGGCAGAGGCATGCTCTCTCTCCTTTCTTCACTGTTCATATTCACTCTGGTCAAACATGTGTGGACCCCGTCCTCTTGGTTAGGATATGCTCGAGCACAGCACCTCTTGCTGATTTTGGTCATCACTTCTCAAATTACTCCACATGTAACAACATAGGTTCCAATACCTCTATATTTTGTTGAGTTTTTGACCTTGCATCTATCATTTTCACAGCCACATAACTAACTCCAGGTCTCATGAGGCTCAGGATGAGAAATACAACTTCGTGCTTAGTATTTGTTTCTTCTTTTCATGGAGCTCAGTTACTAACTCTTTCACCTACTAAGATGTTTGATCTTGGTTACCCTCTTGTGCACCTTTTTAATTCCTCTCCAGGACATATTTCCTGTAATATGATCTTGGTGTGAGAGCCTAACTATAAGGTTGATACTCTCTGACCTTGGGGGTTCAAATCATTTGTGAAATCTGCTGCGTGGCCTTTTCACTTTCAGTTTTCTGTCATTACTTCCTTCTGTTATTTTGCTTTATTCACATCTGTGTTTGCTTATTGTGCACCCAGATATGTCAGATATTTTAATGGCAAAAGAAAAAAATACACAGACACACCATCATCTTTTTGAAATTATCATAAGGTATGATCCCTAAACAGACTTCAGCATCTTCTCTGGAAGATGATTATAAAAACAGAACATCAAATATGGTGGAAACTCAATGAACTCCTTGATAAACTGTGCTAGTTTGAACGCAAAATGATAAAAATCATTATTATAATCTTTTTGACATTTTATGGCATTCTTTTATCATTTATTTTCCTAATCTTTGCCCCCAAAACTTCCATTGGCTCTATAGTCTTTCAAATCTAAAGTGCTTTCCAGAGCCTTATAAAGACTCTTCAAACTTTATAGTTACCTGGTCAATATCTATCTTCCCCCCAAAACTATGGGCTCCATAAGAAGGATAAGGAGTTAATCTGCTTATTTATTGCTATGTCACAGTTCTAGAAGCTAATAGGTACTCAATATATGTTTGTTGAAGGAATAACAAGTAAAACTCACCTTATTCTTTTCATTAATCACTGAACCTCAGTATGGG
This sequence comes from Noctilio leporinus, assembly GCA_004026585.1. Lineage (NCBI taxonomy): Eukaryota > Metazoa > Chordata > Mammalia > Chiroptera > Noctilionidae > Noctilio > Noctilio leporinus. The sequence goes on from PVIW01000108.1 coordinate 251,958, forward strand.
CCTTCTCTACTTTATTTTTCTCTTGTTCTCATTGGTTTTCTCTTTTCTGTATTCTTAGAGCTACAATACTTCCTGACTTCCACTTCAGTCTTGTCTTTTAAACACTTTTTCTTTTTCGTTGACTTCAAGTTCAGAGACATCATCATGTATTTTCCTTCCATTGTGGTCTACCTCTCTATAGCTTCCAAACAGTTGCTTTCCTTAGTGAAGATGGATCTGAATCTTTTAGGCCTGGAATGGAATTAGGGGTGCCACTTTGAGAAAAATAATGCAAAATTATAATGCAAAATTGTAGACTGGCTCCTGGGGCTGGAAAGTGGCCCCTGCTCACTAAACATTTTTCTGTCAGTTATCCATAGAAATGGCAGGTGCGGTCTAACCAAGACATCAAGCATAATTATGAAAGCAAAGAATTTTTAATTTAAAATAATTTAACAGAATAGAAAACAGAAGTGGTAGTCAGGTAAGAAAGGCTGTAACGATAGGTAAATAGCAGTAGGAATAAGAGGACAAATTTGAGAGTCGTCAGTATGGGAGTCAACATCAATGTGGCTCATTTAAATCAATTATAGCATAGTGGTTAACAGCTTTTAATTTATAAAGCCTGGGTTTTATTCATTGGCCATGTGACCTCAGACAAATTCCATAACTTCTCTGAGCCTGCCGCTTTAATTTGTAGAACTTACCACACTAGGACTCTGTAATGTTTAAATTGGTTGATGTGTGACCAATTATTTAGAACAGCGGTCACTAAATAGCATTTGTTATGGTTATGATTTGTTTAAACTATAAGAAAATCTTTTGCTTGGGGATTACAGAAGGAAAAAGAAGAGCAGGGGTGGAAAAGTAAGTATTAACTAAACTAGCTTCCAGTTTCTTTGGAATTAGACTACCTTCCACCTCTCCAACCACCACTATCGACCCAGAAATGATGAAACCAATACCATTTCTTGCCCTTCAAGGCCCATTTCAATTAATGGCGTGATGTACTTGCATTTCAGGAGCTGACTGTTGTCCCTGGTTATTTGAAATGAGTCACAACAGATGAGCTGAAAATGAAATGTGGGCAGCACGTAGCAAAGCTCTCTTAAAACAGCTTTACCAGAATGATGAGGGTTCACGTTGCCCAGGCCATGGTGAGTTTGCTTTGGGGGCCCTTCACTATTGGACAGTTGTTATTAATGCTCTGACTGGAAAGGGCAAGGAAAAAGCCTGCCTTGGTCCTGTGGTTCCTCTCAGGGAGAACAGAGAACCTGGAGAGGCCCATTTTTCTAAGGCAGTTTACCTCCAAGCTGCAGGCTATATCATGATGGTAAAATGATAAACACTGATGATTACCACCTCACATTTGCATCTGTATTCATAAAGCAGGATGCATACTATGTTGCAAACCCAGCGCCCTTGTTTATTATTTCTTTGTATAACATAAAACAGGGGTCTGAACAAATAATCTTCCCCTAATGTTTAATGTTTAGGCTAGGCTCGTGTTTTTTTGCTTTTAGACATGATCAAAATATTCAAAAATTCTGCTAAACACTATTTCTTGTTCTTAAAATACAATACGTTGAACTCTATTATTTCACCTTCATCGGCTCTCCATGTAATCTCATAGCATGGAATAATTTACAAGAAATATTGTTCCTGTGTGGCTTTCTTGTTCTAACTTAAAACCAAATTCTAGGCTATTGTAAAGTTTAGAAAAGCTACGTTAAGAATCTGAATTCTTAGCTGTATTAACCACATAGATTTTGTAACATTTCTTTTATATACTAAATCCTAGGTAGCCCATTCCATCCATTTCTCTAAACACTGGTTCAACAATTTAGAGGTTATTTTAAATCATCAAGACGAAGTATGATTAAATGAAACATCTCTCAAACTCTGGAGGCCAGTCTATTCTAGGTCAGCTTTGGAAAACCAGTCTCAAATTGATCAGAGCAGATGTGGAAAGTCTTCCAGGTTAAAATCTTGTCCCCATGTGACCAGTGTGTGCTCAGGTTGGCCCCTAATTCTCTGACCTCACCATGAGTAGTTTTGTCTTGGTGTTGAATTTCTAACATGGTCCCATTAGGTATCTTTTGCTTTGGTCTATAGTATGCCTTTATTGGACATCTGTACAATTCCAACTCCACTGTAGGTCTACTCTAGAACTAAATTCATTTCATAATAGTGCAGGTTATGGTAATAGACCAGTAACTACTCATCTCCTCGTATTATTACTATCCCTTCAGGAAGATAGATTTCTTGCAGGTTCCATTTAAAGTTCCAATCTCTTTCACCTCTTCTCTGTCTATGAATCTTGAACATGTCCATGGCATATCTTCAATACGTATCTGTGTTCAATATGTATCTGCTTTTAATATATAACATGGAAAGTTATACACAGAATTGTAGATGTTACTTATCTGATGATTAAAGAATGAAAGCAATAAAAAGAAGTGAGGCTCAGGTCAAGTGTGATATAAGATGAAGCTCTTGGTTTGCTCTTGGTTTTTGAGGGTGGGACTCCTCTTTCAAATAGAGTATAAGAAGCCATCTTTAAAATACATGGCCAGCTCAGTGGATAGACGCTGGCCTGCAAACCCAAAGGTTGCTGGTTCGAGTCCCCATTCAGGGCACATAATCAGGTTGCAAACCAGGTCTCCAGCCAGGTCCCCAGCTGGAGGCAGGTGAAAGGCAACCATACACTTGTGTTTCTCTCCCTTTCTTCCTCCCTCCCTGCCCTTCTATCTGAAAATAATGAATACAATCTTGAAAAAAAATTAAAAATAAAAATAAATAAAATGCATGGCCAGCCACAAACACAAAGTGTGAGGCGATGGATGCTGTTTAAAAGGAAATTGTGTCTCTGCAACAGCCAGTAAACTTTTTTGGAAAGAAGTGTTCATCGAGGACTTAGCGTTAACTTTGTATGTAAATGTACACTAAAAATAAACCATGCATTATGGATGATAGGTGCATGGCACTGTCTCAGCATTTTGCAGACTAGTTGGAAAGCAAGCCCCTTACCTACGAAACATTTCATCCAAACGTCCATTTCCATTTCCAACCAATGTGTTGTGCTGTAATTTCTTTTCTCCCAGAGCTTCCAGACTAGTTGTCGCAGTGACAGACACTCTGCCTTATCACTAGCTCCATGGAGCCCAACATATGGAAAAGTAAAAAAAGGATCTGCAGCCCAAACAATGTGCTTCTGTTGCTTGTTTCTGAGTGTTCTTTTGGGCTGGTTCTCTCACTGTCCCACCGATAATGTTTTCTGGTCTTAAAAAGTGATGAAATCAAACATAAGTTAGAAAAGTCTCCAAGAGGAACAAAGGAAAATGTGGAAAATATCTGTGGTCTCAAATGATATGTTTTCATTGAAAATGTTTGCAGATCTACAGTATTTGAAATGTATGGCTCTCCCTTGGAAAATTTGACTTTCAATATAAGCAAGCTCCTCAGTAGAAAACTAGAGGGTATCAGTGGGTAACAAGTTAACACAAACTGCTTCTGAGACTGGACTCCAAGCATTTTCAGTATTTGACACTACAGAGTCCTTCAATGTTTTTTTGGAACTGTAGAGTTTCTTGGGTTTCTTTTTTCCTCTCTCTCTCTCTTTCTGCATATTTGGCTTCTATCTCTGCATTCCATATATAGATCAGTCCTTTCATGTGGCCCTGGACTCAAACTATGAACCCTCAGTTCTGAGCTAAAAGATGTCCTCCATCCTGGTGTTTAGCTCTTCATCCTGAGGTTTGGGCCATGTCCCATGTGTTTGGCAGAGAGACCAGCACCCAGGACATTTCTTCGGAAAGCTGCAGAGTTTGACTGGCTTCACGAACATTTTAATTGAGTCCTTTAAAATTGCACCCTGTAAAAGCATCTGTTTGCTGTCAGCAGAGCACTTTTCTAAGCACCGTTTTGGTAAATGGAGATCCTTTCTCTGGAGATTCTGACCTCATCCTTGCCCCATTGCCTTAGCAAATTGGCACAGGCAAGAAAAGCTTTGAGCACAGATGATCAGCTTTTGAAAAATCTGAGGGGGGCCAAGATGACAGCCTCTGACACAGGCAGGCATAGCAGAAGGGTATTAATTATCCATAACTACAAGCATTTCCATGTGCGTGCTTGCTACCTGCTGGGCCTAACTCTGTGATGCTCTGACTTTACCCACTATGGGAATCTCTAAAACGCATCATCCTTCTAAACATTGTTTGAATGCTGCAATGTGAGAACATTATGAGAAGTGCTGAGAACCAAAATGAGGAAAGACAGATCTCCCAGCCTCTAGAGACTCACAGTCTAGGTGAGAAAGAACTGAACAAAAAAGTCAAGATACAAAGAACACTCTGCTTAGTGTGCCATGTGAATCATGGAAATTACATATGCCACAATGTTGTAGGAAAGGAAATGCTTCAGTCTCAGAATGTGGCTCTATGAAGATTTGAATTTTTGAAATAGGCTGTGAGGCTCTCAAGGATGAGAACTTCAGTTCAATGCAATGAACCCTGGTAGGGTTATATTTCAATATGCTAAAAATAATAAGGTTTTAAGTAGTGGATTGCTTGCATGTTATAGTTGTATGCACTTTCTCACATAAGTAAGAAACTGGAATATAGAGGTGTCCAGCTCTGTCTCAGAGTGTATTAAGCTGAGCTATGAGGGAGCCATGTACATGTTGCTCCTGAGGCCCTTGTTTGCACAGGAAAGCCTTGATAGATAAGAAAAAGCACTGAGGCTGCAGGCTCCTGCTTTGAACTGTGCAGATGTGAGATGTCCAAAGAATGTTACAAGCCCCCTGCTTTGACACAGATAAGAGAAACAGAGAGAAGACAGAGCCCTGGGTCGGAAGGCTGCAAGCCTTGAGAAAAGGCAATGCTCACGCATTTCAACCAGTGAAGGATTCTAGCAACCAGGGTATGAGAGAGTTAGGGAGAGGAAGAATACTAGGAAGTGTTGTAGTTTTAGGGGAGGAGAGGGACATACAATGGCATAGGAAAAGCCAGGAACCTTGAGAGCAAACTGGCCTACTAAGAGAATCATTTTTGCCTGGAGACCTCATACCCACAAAGAGGATATAAACTAAGAACATTCTGAATTGCCTTCCATATCTTCAGCCATTTCCACCTTGGCTGCAGCCTAATAAACTTGGAAACCCCTGGTGCCTGGTTGGCCTGTTGGTTCTTAATAAAATTTGAGTCTGTTGAAATTGAATTGTTAAACCCCCAGAAATTGACCCAAGGTTGACTCCACTCCTGCAGGTTGTATAAAAGGATCCAGTGTCCCCAGAATCACACACATTTCCAGGTGAAGCCAGGGGCCAGGGCACATTGGTGCTTTGTGTAAGTTTGGGGAAGCTGATGCATTCTGGGAGATATAAATTCTGCAAACATCAAGTTTGCCTTGTTCTTGCCTGAGCGTAACAGTGGTGCCTTTAGTAAAGTTTTAACTTGTCATTAAAAATGCATTTCATATCAGAATTTCCAAGGGCTCTGATAGCTGAACAAAAAAGAAAAGGAGAACATAGGAATTATAAAAACAAGCAATCATTCATTTTGAATACAAAAGGAAAATGCACCTCTGTCCTGGTGGTTCAAAAAATAAGAAAAGTGCATTTTTTGCTGATAGATTGCTATTAAGAATACCTCTAAACCTATCAGCCATAAGAATATTGCCTCACTACTCTTTGTAAAGAAGGAAAATGAATGAAGTTGGAGGATGTAAAACTTACAATGTGTTTTCAATTGTAGATCATTGCACTTTCATCCCGAAATTTGAGGAAGATAACTTTTAATTACAGTAATAAGAACCACATGGGCAATGATTGATGCGAACCTGATGTGTCCTATTCCTTTATTAATCTTTTTAATTAGAGGCAAAAGCATGCTTTATCTGCTGGGGAGGAGATGAGATGGGCTGTGATGCTCTGCTGCACTTGGGGACTGGGAAACCTGGAAACCTGGAAGGCTGATTGCTCACCCGGGGTCCCTATTAACCTGGGGCTAGAAGGTGAGGGGCCCAAAGCTAGAAACACTTGTTTCCATCTGGGAATGGCTTTCCTTATATCTCGTGATGCATCTGCATGAACAACCTTTTTTTTTTCCTGTTGAATTGATTTTCGCTAGCATTGTTTAAATGGGAGAGTTAAGGAGAGCATTTAAATTGTTGCCACATCAGTGTTGGAAGTTCACATCTGCCATGAAAGTCAGGGTGAATGACTGAGATGGCAGATGTCAGGGAAGTTGGAAAAGTGGCCCAGGGTATGAGAGGAGTGTGTCAGAAAGTGTGCATAGGCCACAGAAACAAAAAATAATGAGGTCAGTATTCACTGGGATGCTGGGTGATGACAAAATTGGCAAAATAAAAAAACAAAGTTGGGAAGAATTAATGACAACTAATAATCAACAGTCATGATGCATGATATAATATGAGTTGGTAGAAGTTGATTCTTTGGGCTCTATATTATAGAATGTCCTGTATTCATTCAACAAACTGTTTATTGAGGTTTTACTATGTATCAGTCTGTGCCAGGCCCTGTGGATGCTATTATTGTTAAGATAACCTGGAAGAGTCATGATCTCCTAAATGGCATAGGTTCCTATGTGAATATGGAGACATAATAAATGAATTATCTAACTTCCTGGTGGTAAATAGATCAGGGTAGATCTTGACACAGTGAGTAGCACATGCTGTTGAATAAGAACAGGAATGTTCTGGGTGTATATGGAGAAAGGTTGTTTTGGTTGAAAGAACAGTCACTCAAAGCCATGAAACTATGAAGTAGAATTTCCTGTTCAGCAAACTACAAGGAGTTGGGTGTGGGTCTGGACATGGTGAGGCTTGAGACATAGTTGGAGGTCAAGTCAGAAAGGGGCTTCATCAGGTGGGTGATGGGAATCCATAGAGGAAGCTTAAATAAAAAGGCATTCACATTTGGATAGCACAAGTTATAGAGTCAGACAGACTCTGGATTATAAATTCAGCCTTTATTAAGTGCTCGGTAGTAGCAGCATGAATGCCATGGGCCTGTGTCTGAATTCTAACTCTACTTACCACTCACTGCAAGCCTTAGAGTTCTTGTCCATAAGAGGGAATGAAACCCCCCTGAGAGTTTCAGTGAAGAGTCGATGATGAGGTATACAAAAATGTCTGTCATAACGCAGATGCTCAGTAAAATATTATTTCCATTTGTTTTTATATTTCCTAGTTCAACAGAGATTTATTACAGAGAACTTCAAATTTTTTAAAATACATGTTATTTTTCTTTTTATCATTAGTCAGGTGCTAGCCGCATTCAGCAAGTGTTAAGGGAAAATTGACAGAAGCATTTTTTTTTAATGAACTAAGTGGTTCCTGAAAAACTAAGTTATTTCTCATTGCCCACTTATTGCATGTACTGCAGTTAAATAGGTCTGTCCAATAAATAAAAGGAAAAAGAAAGCTTTAGGAGAGGAGTGAATTGTTAGGAGCTGTGTGGAGAAAAGAGTCTTAATGAAGGACTTTGGACGATGACAAGCTCTATTCAAGAAGACAAACCCTGCATCTTCTTTATGTATGTAAGTATGTATTTATTTATTTAATTGAATTCTTTGGGGTGACATTGGTTAGTAAAACCGCACAGGCTTCAAGTGTACAACTCAACAAAACATCATCTGCACACTGCATTGTTTGTCCATTGCCTCCAGTCAAGTCTCTTTTCACCCCCATTCCCCCACCTTTGCCCACCTACCCTGCACCCACTTTTCCCTCTGTCGCTATCACTACATTGTTGTCTGTGTCTTTGTGTCATATATATACTTAATCCCTTCACTTCATTCTTTTGAAACCTAGTTTAGAACCATGTACGTAAGCCTTTCCTTAAATAGGAGATGTAGGTGGTATCAGGTGAAAGTAGATAAGAAGAGCCAAGCACAGTGGGTTTGCTGAGACTGAAGGCCAGTCCAGGCCAGACCAGGCCAGAGAAGGCTGAGCAGTGTGAGGAGGGAGTGGAAATGCTCATCAGAGATGATGTCTTCCAGGGTGTTGGAACAACCCCCCTCAATTCCTCCCCCCAGTTAACGGAGGGAAGCAGCAGAGCTAGGGGCTGGAAGATGGTTTTTCGGCCATCAGTGCACACATTCATTTCCTGTAATATTTCTCTGGGCCTCTCATTCTCCAAGGCTCGTGTGTTTTACTTGTTTTATGATCTAATTTGTGTTCTTGGACTTTGATCAGATGGGACACAGAGCTAAAATAGAAAAATTTTGGCTTTTCATTTTCAAAAAAATTAGGGCAGTTTTAAGTCAATGCTCCTGAACATGACCTGCCCTTGGGTCTTTCTGTATTTGGCATACAGCTCTGTGTATGCATGGGGGAGAGGACCCACCACGGGTGTGTGTCAATCCCTTCAAATACATTATCTTTTACAGCGAATGTCAAACTTTCTTGGCTCTCCTCATGTATATAATGACCTGGAGGAGTCAAACTGTAGAGCTGTGCAAGAGAAAGGGAATATGGGAGAGAAAAGCCAGCACAGGCTGCCCCAGAGGGAAAGAGCCCTATTATCTATTATTAAATAACCTTTTTCCTGATAACAATAATCAGTTTCTTCATAGTCCACTGTTGTCTTTAGTTGGGATTTGTTGTCAATATACCACCAAGAGCCGGTCTGTCTCCTTTTATATTTTCTTCTTCTTTTTTTATGGGACAAACGGGTTGGTTTGCTCAAATTAAGAAGCTCAGAATGAAAGTTCAGTCCCATGTTTTGTGCTGCCTCCCAGGGGTGTCAGCAATGCCATTCTTAAGTAGAGCTTCTATAAAACCAGTGAAATGATAAAGCAGCATTCATGATAGCATCTGGTGGCTAACTGGTGTTTTAGGGTGCCTGATGCTCCCTCACTCCATCTACTCCCTTATCAACCTTTTGGCATTCCCCCTTATTGTGCTTTTTAATTGAGCAAACCAACCTGTTTGTCTCTACTCACAGAAATTCGGTCACTTGCTGGCTCCTGGGAGTCTGTTAACACACCCATTGGAGTAGTGAAGATTCTGAGATGGCATACAATAAAAAGTTGATTTAACCAGCATTTCATGTTAAATTGAGTGAGCTCCAGTTTTATGGAACCTAGAATGGGGCACACTGGCCAGGTATTCTGATAATATTCTGATTCTTCATGTTTGAATAAGAAAGACTGATGGAAGACATGCTTTGGAGTTTCAGAGAGGTTTTGACACCCAGACTATATCATGTTGGATACCATCTCCTCTTTCCATAGTCAGGCCAGCACTAGCCAGTTAGTTACCCAGGACAGCTGCGTGCACGCCTGTGACAAATGTTCTTGTCCTTTCTCTTTTCTTCATCCCGCACTTAGCTTCTGCATTTCTCCACAAACTTGCTTTCCTGACTCATCATCAGATGTTGAATATTTTATTTGTCTGAGATTTAAGCTTTAATTCTAGACCCGTTTAGGTTCTTTTGAGTTCTAGCCAGCAGAAAACTGCTCCAAGACTTAACTTCATTGCTTAAAGATTACTGACTTGATGGAAATTTGGAAGCCTAAAAGGAACCATGGAAAATGTTTTGACTTGTGTTTTTCCAACTATTTCAGTCCTGCCAACTGAAGATCAGTGGGGAGGAAGATAAAAGAAAATCCCTGGCTAATTGAATCCCATTCAGCTGATCTATCCCAGGATCTCATTAATTAATAAGTCATGTTACCCAAGTTTATTGGGCACTTACTATAGGCTAAGCAATATGCTGGAAGTTAAGGATATAAAAATGGATAAGATGTAGTTCCTCATCACTAGCTCTTAGTTGACAGTTTTTGTTGTTGTTTTTTAACTATGCTTTATTTACTTTGCTATTGCTGTTGGCCCAATTAATTGACAGTTTTAAATCTACATTTTTAACAATCAGAGGATTCTGAAGTGCTCTGAGGACCAAATTTTATGAGACCCTGGTTAGCAATGATTCAATTTTCTAAAGCCTAAATTGATTTTCAAAATAAGATTAAACCAGAGAATGTTAAATGTTTTTTAATTCTAATGTCTGGTCTTGTCTGCAACATAGATCTTGAGCCAAGTTAGTGAAGATTTTGGTAAACAGAGATCACATGTTGACAGAATCTTAATATTAATAGTCCCAAGTGAATCACCTCTTATGGATACAAATTGTCCACCTTAGCTCTTCTAGTGCCACAGATCTCTTCTTCTGTACGTCACTCATAAATCTCCTGTTGATTCTTCAAAATTGAAAAAAAATGAAAAAATATTGCTAACTCAAATATTAAGGGGAGCAGAGGCTGGGGTGAGGCTCTCATTTTCCTTAAGTGCCTCAATATTGGTGAAGGCAGCAGATCTGAGGAGTTTATGTAACTCTCCTTCTTCATGAGAAGAACCAGCTTTCTCCAATCAGTCTTGGCATTGGTTTCCTAATGTTCTTTCCCCTTGCCTATAATTAGAGTGTTGATTTAAGTCCTAACAAAGTGCTTTAAAAGGTACAGGACACTCTGGACCTGCTGAGGGAAAATTGAAGGCTCTGCTCTTCTAAACTAGTATATTTTGGCCTGGACATGGAGAACCCAAGGTCAAGATCGTGAGCATGCCCTAAGCAACACGGTCTACATTTCAGATCTTGGAACAGCTCTTTGGTGAGGGTATCAGTTCAGCCCTGTAGCCTGTTCAGATAAAAATGATTGTGGCAGTGTGTTCATGGGGTATTGCATGCAAAGTGTTACGGGAGAACTCTATAATCATGCAAGTATGTATGATTAAACAAGAGAACTTTGACATCTGGCAACCTAACAGTTAAGATCATGGCTTTTTTTTTTTTTTTTTTTTTTTTTTGGATTGAGTAGCTGAAAAAGCCAGGCAGGCCTGTGATTTGCAGGGCTGATATTTGCCCAATACCCTTAAGTTTATTTGTGCTGGTTGGTTGTAGCTGGCATCTTGTCTATTTGGTGTCCATTCTGATCAGTTAACAGGACTTACTGAGCTTTACTAATTTTTGTCACTATCATCCCAATGAGTTAGGATTCTGTAAAGATGGACTCTTGATTCCCACTTACTATGAGTAAATGGGCCCAGCTGGATCACTCTAAGCAGTTCTGAAGGGGGCTGTGATATTTTTCAACTAGACTTCACAAAACAATATGTTTTATTGATGTCCACAACAGTAAGCATTTTCAAGGTTTTGAGATATACTTACCAGGAATATTTACTAGGAACATGAAGAATCTGCTAAACTACAGTTCAAATCAGGCAAATGTAAGCTGTTTACATAGTTTAAAACCGGAGCACACCATGGCCATTTTCAATGTTAGCCCCATCAAACCTAGGTTTATAAACTGTTGAACCTGGGATTTCAACCAACTATGGGGCTAGAATTGGGGGTACTGTGAAGAATAAGACAGGCATGTCCCTGGTCTCATGGAGCTTACATTCCGACTGAATTATATTACAGTACTTAACTTGAAAGCCTTTCTAACTCCCATCCCCAAAGTGTCACACCACTGCTTTTGCTACAACGGTTGCATCTGGTATCTTCTTTGTCTCACCACTCATGCTTCTATTGTTCTCATGCTCTCAAACACACTTCATCCTTTTCATGTATGTGTCCAATTTACCAAGCAATTACTATGTTACAGGCATTACTTTAAGCATTTTATACATTTAATGTAGTCTACCCAATGACACTGTCAAAGAGGTACTATTACCACACCCATTTTGCGGACCTATAAACTTGATATCATAGACCTTAAGTAACTTTTTCAAGGATACAGAATTAATCAGGTAACACTTCAATTTAAATGCAAGAAGTCTTACTTCAGAGCTGGTGAAGATATAAATATTACTCAAACTGATTCTATGTTAATTTAATAAAGTTTAAATATTAAGGCTCTGTGTGTGCTATGTACTTTGCCTAGTTTAACTTCTAAGTCTGGGCAAAAGTCACTGACTTTCCTGGTTAAAAGGGATCTTTGAGTACCCTTAGGGGAACAAAAAAATTAGTTTCTTCAGCAACATCTCTGACTGAGGATCACTCAGCTTGAAGCAAATGGTGGGGTGTATATTATTCAAAGTTCTCCAGACAATGGAATATTCTATACACATATGGAGATCTATTATAGGAATTGACCTACCTGATCACGGAAGCCTAGACATTCCACAGTCTTCAGTCTGCAAGCTGGAGAATGAGGCGAACTAACTGGTGGTGAAATTCAGCACAAAGTCTGAAGACCTGAGAACCTAGTGCCAATGATCTAAGGTCCCATTTTAGTCTGAAAACGGGAGACCCAGAACACTGATGTCCAAGAGCAGGAGAAGATGGATTTCTCAGCTCAAGAAAAGAGCGTGAATTGACACTTCCTCTACCTTTTTGTTCTGTTCAAACCCTGGAAGGATCCAGTGATGCCCACCAGCTTTAATGAAGATAATCTTTTCAATTCAATCTACGGAGACATCCATAGAGGTACACTAGGAAATGTTTTACCAGCTCTCTGGGCATCTCTTAGCCTGTTTACCTGATCCATGAAATAAATCATCACGGGGTACTTGTGATTTCATGACCCAACCCATTTTATTATTAAGGATCACTGGATCCTTCCAGGGTTTGAACAGAACAAAAAGGTAGAGGAAGTGTCAATTCACGCTCTTTTCTTGAGCTGAGAAATCCATCTTCTCCTGCTCTTGGACATCAGTGTTCTGGGTCTCCCGTTTTCAGACTAAAATGGGACCTTAGATCATTGGCACTAGGTTCTCAGGTCTTCAGACTTTGTGCTGAATTTCACCACCAGTTAGCCAAAGAAATTTGACTTTGTAGACTTTTTATTCCTGAGGCACTGAAATATTCCTTTTGGTAATGTTCATCCATTGAGCTACTTCTGTCTTCTACTGTGATTCAGGGAATGTCTAGTTAATTTTGATAGGCTCTTCTTCATATTTCTAGCTCTGAATTTTCTCTATTATAGTCCATTTTTCAGAAATGTCATTGATGCCTGTAGCCAAGTGTGTCCCATGGATGCAATTTACTTCACTTGCACAATATTGACCTTCAAAGAAGTGTTTTTCTTTTTAATTAAAATAGAGCTAATATTTTTAAGTTGGGTAGTGGATCCAGATCTTCTTTTCACAGTGATGTTACTGAACAGCAATTGGGTTCCTACCGCCTGCTGCCACCCTCTAGGCAAAATTCCAAAGACAAAGGTTTAGTGATAAAGGAAAGGAGTCTTCATTCAAAAGCAGTCACTTAAGCCTGTCAAATCACAGCCTTAGCTACTTAAACCTAGACACCTGAGTTGTCCTATCTTTTCCCCTTTAGTTTCTATAGTGTTAGCTTACAAACTAAAACAACGTAATACACAAAAGCTCCAGGAGAATGTCAGGCTTCTGCCTCAGAGCCCGTTCCCTCTAGAACACCCAGAGAATAAACCTGCCACCCTCTGCTAAGCCAGCCTATCCTAGGCCATAACCAGAGTTCCTTCCCATACAAAATACTGTCCATTTGCAAAAGCAGGCAGCTGCAGCACCATCATCCAGGCATTCTCAAAGAAAAAGAGGCTGAGAGCCAGAGCTTAAGAGAAAGCAAGCTCTGGAGCCAGAAAAGCTCAGGAGACAGAGCCCCCCCTCTTTTCATTTCCATTGGCTCTGGGGGGATCAGCTTCTCAATCCCATCCTAGACTGCTTTCTATTGCTCAGCAAACTCCTCCTATGGCCCCGCCTACTTCTCCCCAGAGATCTTAATCAGATCTCTATATCAATGATTCTCTCTAAGGTATTTTATCCACTTTCTTACATAGCCTCAATCAGCCAAGTAGCCATTGCTTCATTGGACAGTCTTCTCCTTTACTTGGGGCCCTCTCAGTAATTCATCATCCTACTTATACTTTTTATGCCTTAAGACAAAAATTAATATTCTTAGACCCATTTTTCTATCAAAGGATAGATGGAGTAAGAAGGACTGAGAAGTATGCATTTTTAAGAAAAATAAGAGTGACAATAATTTTTTAAGGATTAAAACTGTTCTTTATACCTGGTCTGTTTGGCTCACAGTTATTACTTGCTTGGGTCCTGTAGGACTTCTATGCTCATAACCCAGGTTTTAATTTTGTTTTTCCTATAACATGTTTGCCAAACCTCTTACTATTGTTCTCATCCTCTCAAAAACATGTTAGGCTATTCATGTGCTTCTCCAGATATGTTTCAGCAAGAACTGAAGACATTGGGTTTTTGACCTAGAATTCCAATGTGTGACTAACTTCTACCTGTATTTCCTCTGCTTTCCCCAAACATATTCTTTTGACTTACTACATGTTATGTTAAGACAAAAATGTGGTATTCATCCAGGTAAATTTTCTTTGAGGCTCATAGAAGAGTCATAAAAAGAAAAATCAAAATGTGATATGGGAAGACCAGGTGAGGGTCAGATCTTAAAACACAAAATGCAGAATCTCCCTGTTGGTTTTCTCAACCAATGTGTCAGGATGTCATGAACCAAATGAGAATTTTTATAGAGCATCTTCGGGCATTGTGTTTTTAGGGGGAAAAATGGTCCTTAATAATTATAATTGGGCAAGAGCTCATCTTTATAGCCCATTATATTGATAGAAAGAGCAACTAATGACCCCTCATTAAAATCTAAAGCCTCCAATTATTTTATTATTGTTATTTAATATCTATTAAGTTCAAGCTTTAATTTTACTTAGTTGGTTCTATGAATGTAAATGTCAGTTGGTCTAAAATGTAATTTAGGCTTTTTTTCAAACTAGTATCAGAAATAATTTTTTAAGTTTGACAGTTCCTTACTCCTCCCAACACACACGCGCATGCACACACACACACACACGGCACATAATTCTGTTCCTTTCCTCAGTGTACTTTATTTTAGGTCTTTTTACTCCTATAGTAAATCAAGAATATTAACTGTAACCATATTTTATTCAGAAGTTGGTCAAGTTTTGTCCTCTCATTTCCTGAATTTTAATGCCAATTGATCAGTGACTAAATAACATATTTCAGGAAAAAATAATAAAGCAGGATCATCATGCCTTCAAACCAAACAGGCTAACCACAGAATACCCAAAATACACTGTTACTTTTTAGTAACAGAAAAAGCCTGTCTCAAAAAAAAAAAAAAAAAAAGGAAGAAAGATAAAAGAAAAGCCAGCCCCATCTTCTCCTGAGACTTTAGTTTCAGAAGCAGCAGCTAAAATCTTGTTTATCACTGTAAACTAAGAAAATAGTTTTACCTTGGTTGGTAGCACAGTGGATAAGGCGCCGGCCTGCGAACCCAAAGGTTGCAGATTCGAATCCCCAGCCAGGGCACATAACCAGGTTGTAAACCAGGTCTCCAGTCAGGTCTGTGGCTGGAGGCAGGTGAAACGCAACCGTACATTGATGTCTCTCTCCCTCTCTGCCTCTCTCCCTTCCCCTCTTTCTAAAATAATGAAATAAAATTTTAAAAAAATAGTTTCGTGACATAATAATAGTATCCCTGAACCCTTAAGATGTACACCCACTTTCTCACGGAACACATACGCTCTTTGGGTGATTTGTTCAATTTTCCACAGAAATTTACAGAGTACCTATTATTTATTTATATACATATATATATATATCCTTTATCCTTTTGCTGCAGAGCAAGGATAAAGCCTATACCATCTGTACTTATGCAGCTTCAGAACCAGAAATCTCTGGGATGCTCAGATTCAGAGATTATATTAGAAATAACAATATTAAAGGCCCTGCCTATTCAGAACAAATATTAACAAATCAAATGAAATTGTTCCCCATATCATTACTCATAGGCTTCATTATTGGCCTTGGTTGTATCCCCCTAATGAGGACTATTTTAAAAAGTTCTAATTTATTTTCTTGATAAAATATACCAAATCTTGAGATAACAAAGAAAAATGCAACCTTAATTATGTACAATACTATTCCCTCCTTTTCTCTTCCACACAGCTACTCTGGGCCCTGTTCTCTTCCTGACAAAGCCTGTCCATCTATCTTGAAAGGCCATTCTAAGCTGTTACCAACAGATTTCACAGAATTCCTGTGGAATGCATTACAATAATTATCTAATCAACCAAATGGGCTCAAGATCTATCAACAGATTTTTTCAATACCAAAGGCAATATTAGAATTAAATAAATACATACATATACACAGAATCTTCTTTCCAGAATCTTTCTCCAAATATCTGTTTATTCCTTGCTCTACCACTCTCTCCCTTCTGCTCTTCTGCCTCTGATTTCCTCATTAATAAAACATGGATTGAGATATTAAGAAGAAATTCTATAAGATCTAAGTTGGGAAGAAGCATGAACAGAAGGTTGTAGTTTTCTTCATTGTTAATGACCCCTTGGAAAATTATCAATAACCTGATAATGGGGACAAATATGGTTAAAAGTGAAAAAGAATCCTCAGTTTCTTCTTTCGATCCTCATCTTGAATACTATTCTTTTTTTTTTTTTAATTATGGTTTCTTTATGTTGCAGTGAATTGAAATAACCTAGAATTACTGCAGCATAACATATTATTAATATATTTTAATAATAATAGATAATAATCATTTATTATAACAGGAACACAACTTTGCAAAGCACTTTAATTTATTAGTTTAAATGATTCATAAGACATTAAAAATAATAATGCACCGTATTTAAGATAATAGCAGGCTAGAAATAAGGAGAACAAACATATGATAGACTAAAAAGCAAAGTATTTTAAAGGTTGTTAAATACTGTGTCTTTTTCCCACTTTTTAACAACTTTAGGGAGGCATATATTGCATATCATATATCAAGTACACAACAGGACTTTTTTTAAATTAACCAAGTTGTGCAATCATCACCATAAATCAATTTTAGAACATTTTCATCACCCCAATAAGACCTGTTATATCTATATACTGTTCATCTCCATTCCTACCCCACACCTTAGAAAATATAGAAAAATATAGAAAAATGTATTTTCTATATTTATATTTTTTCTGGGCATTTGATATACATATAGTAATAAAACATGTGGCCTGTAGTGTTACTTAGTATTGAATAATTAAATATGATGCTTTTGAGGTTTGTTCTTGTCAGAGCATGTGTAAGTACTTTGTTCCTTTTTACCACCGAGAAACATTCCATTGCATTGATATACCACTTTTGTCTCTCCATTCACCAGTTGATGGACATTTGGATTGTTTCCAATTTTTGACTATTTTGAATAATTCTGCTCTTAAGATAATGAGTAATGTGAAAGTTTATGTAGATGTATATTTTTATTTCTTATAGGCAGATACTTAAAGGGTGGAACATCATTTGAGAGTGAATTTATTGGAGGTAGAGGGGAGGAAAGTCTTTGAATCCAGGCTGATCTAAGTTTAGCTACAGAACTTGCATTACACTGCATATCTCTCTAGAAACCTTAATTTCACTCACCTATATAATGAAGATAGAATTTCTATCATTCTGGGTTATCATGAGATGCAAATAAAAGTTAAATTCTCAGTCTAGAGCCCGGCACATAGAAACTATTTGGTAACTATCATTAATGAAAATTGTAATGAGGGAGGAAAAATTTAAAGGTTATATTTTTTCTAACATTATCAGAACTCAAACTAACCATGTTTCATGCCAGGTTTACCTACTCACTCATGGTGGACATGAACAGATATTTCATTTGTTTGAGATTTCAGTTTCCTAATCTGTGTAGTTTATCTTTCAGGACTATTGAAAGGATCATATTGATGAAGGAAATTAGAGTAGATATAGTTAGCTTTAGATGTTTATCAAATGGTTGCCACTGAAATTATTTTAGAGAGCTTTCTCTTATATATTTCTTTTTTGACAACTGGATTCTTCAATTGTATAAGGCTTTTTAAAAGCCTAGGCAGAAAGGTGGCTATTTATATAGTCCTCTTCTCATAGGTTAGGAAAACTGAGTTTCAGAATAGAGCATCATAATGAAAATGGCAATTTTCATTGATTGATCATTCACTAATATGTGACCATCTAAGATGTGCATTTATATAGCCATCACATGGAGTATTTCCAACAATGCTATTAGTAGAAACCCACATTGGTAGAATCCTTTTTTCATAAGTAAAGAAACTTTGATTCATAGAAATCTAGTAGATAAGAGGCAGAACAAGGATCAGGCTGTCTGCTTCCAAGATCATAATCTTAACCATTGGGCTCTGATGTCCTCTGTTCTACAACAAGGAACAAACTCAATCCACTTGATTACCAGCCCACGAGGACTCTAAAGCATATGTGCTCTGTTCAATGTGACTTTATAAAAACAAATTAAATTTAACACTTGCTCCCATTCTTACTATCTTGCCTACTAAACAATTGGTGGGAAATCCCATTTCAGCCAATTTTCTGGGGTTCTTTTGTGTCTTTGAATGTGTAAAAATCCTGGAGCTCATGTAATCCAAGAATTTAAGAAATTTAGGAAGAATCTGTTATCCTTTTGCCTTTGGTCCATCATGACCACTGCTAAAATGTATAATATCCATGTGAGTCAAAGACTAGCAAATTCTTCACTAAGAGTATTTACCTCTTCCCTTCTCACCCTGTCTCTGAAGACTTTTCCATGGCTTCCAAGGCCTCTATACTTAGTGGTTCTGCTGACTCCTTGAGAACATTGGAATTTCTATAGTTGGGCTACTTCTCTTTCTCTCTTTCTCTTTTCAAATAGAACCTCAAAGTGTTTCAGTTTTGCAAAGAGCTTTCAACTTTCCCCTAAGGAAAGGAAAGCTAAAACCACCAAACACTAGAACCCAGGCTGCCCTCTTTCAAAAGTGTTAGACAAAAGATTTCCAATATTTCATGGTAAAGCTATAAGGCACAGTCAATCTTCAGTGTGGTTATTCTGCCACATTAAACTTTTAAGAAATCACTCTGCTACAGGTATGTCAGATATTTGAAAAAGTAGATCAGAGAAAGAGCTGACGGTCTACTGATATTTCACAAACTCTGAAAGGGCCTAGCATTTCAATAAATCTTTGGTTCCCACTGTACAAAACAATGACATTATAACAGGAAGTGTGTATGTCTGAAGCACTGCTAGTCCCGGGAGAAACATTAGGAATAGTTGCTGGCACAAGCATTAAGTCTAAGTAATACAATTTGCAAAAACTTTTTTTGTTCTTATTTTCCCCTTTTTCCTTTTCCTAGGTGTATTTCTTTGTTTTCCAATTATATTTAGTGACACAATTAAAAAGTGGTGAAATAGGTGCCAAAGTTGCTAATTATATAATTATATGAGTACAAAGCAGCCTTGTAAAGGGTAATGAAAGAAACTCACCTGTTCCAATTAGAAATCATAAAAAGCCCCTGCATCCTATCTCTGCACATGTCTCTGGCCTCCATTCCCCCTTAGAGGGCACTACCATTGGCTAGTATTTTCAAGACAGGGCAGCAAGATCATGGGGCTCAGTGTGAAAGGCCAATGTTTGCTTTACCTAAGAATTTGTGTGAGGGTCAGGGGGCAGGAGGCAGTCTATCCTGGGGAAGGGATTCCCTGGTTTCAAACAAAAGCTCTAAACCTCTTTTGAGACCATTTCTTTTGATCCCCATAACCTGTATAACTCTATAAATTGTATGTGAAACTCAGACAGTTCTAGAGAGAAATCTGCTCAGCATCACTTTCATCACAAATGTGTCTCTTTATCTGAAAGAGTTTTGAACAGGTGTTTTAACAGCTTTTTAGGAAGTATAGGGCTGAAAAGGCGATATCCTTCCCCCAAGAGGTTATCTCCCCTCAGCACAGAAAAGTTGGTTAAAATTGGAGGAGGTAGACTTAACAGATTTACTTAATCCTCATTAAAAACCAGGAAACATTGCCTGTCTTCCTTGGTCCTTCTTTCTCTCCCCTTTCTTCACTCCCAACCCCCACCCCACATTCTACTTCATTGAAATGCCCTTTCTAAAATAAAAAAGAAAGAAAGAAAGAAAATAAGAAAAAAACATTCCAAGTTAAATATTATTCACAAGGAAATAATTGTAACATATGGGTAAAGTTCAAAAACTAAAAGTACTACAAACATCACATAACCTACCACACAGCTGAATGAATAGAACACATTTTTAAAGCTCTTCTCTACTTCTCCTGTGTTCCTGGAGTTAATCACTATACTAAATTTTATGTTCTATAGTTCCTATTTTTCTTCATAGACCTGCCACACCTTTATTTCTCCCTAAACAATATGTTGTATAATATAATTGTATTTTTCAGATCTATTAATCCATACTATGTATATAATTTTTTCATCTAACATAATGTTTATGAAGCTTACCCATGATAGTACCCGTAGATAAATTTATATATGTTTATTAGACATGCATACACACATATACATAACAAGATCTGTCTGTAAAGTATCCAGCCATGTACTACAAAAAATTGAAACCTTTATTGAAGAAGATACAAGACACAAGAAACCTTTACACAGGGCAATGACACCTCAGCCTTCTTCAAAGTAGGCACCTTGGAACCTCAAACAGTTTTCTCATCTTTCCTGCTGTTCAGAACATTCTGCAAAATCCTTTGTTGGAATGACCATTAGCTGCCCCATTGTATTTTCCTGAATCTCATCAATGGTCTGAAATTTCTTCCCTTTCAAAGGTGATTTTAGTTTTGGCAAAAGCCAGAAACCACAGGGTGCCAAATCTGGGCTGTAGAGGGGCTTAGTTTCCTGGGGATTGGATATTTTGCAAAAAACACTCTACATGAGATGTGATACACAGGTGCATTGTCATGATAAAGCTGCCAATCATCATTGCCCATAGCTGCAGTTGTTTTTGCCATATTGATATATCAGCTGATGAAGAATATTGAGGTAGTACTCCTTATTAATTGTCTGGCCTGAAAGGGCCTGAAAGGTCAACACCTTCCTGATTTAAAACACAGTCTTGATCTTGCTGCAACTTTGTCACACCTTGTTCAGGTATGGAGAACCAGGCAACTTCCACTGGGATGGCTGGGCCTTTGTTTCTAGATCATAGTGGTAGACCCATGATTCATCTCCAATATAACCTTTTTGAGGAAATCTAGATCATTTGTAGTGATTTGAATCAAGTCATGAGCAACAGCAGCACAATGTTCCTTCTTCTCTGATAGCAAAAGCCATGGAACAAATTTGCCATAACATATTTCATGCCAAGATCTGCTTTAAATCTTGGACAGAGCAGTTTTTGGAAACCCCCACATCAGCTTCTAGTTATTGCACTGTCCATCGCTGATCTTTGTTGATTGCATCCCATACACGTTCAACATTCTCAGGTGTTCTGTTTGTTTTAGGTTTTCCAGAACATGGGTCACTTTCAACAGATTCTCAACCATCTTTGAATTGTTTGTGCCACACTTTGATTTGCACTGCACTCATTGCATCATCCCTGAAAGCCTTCTGAATCATCTGAATAGTTTCCACAGAGGAATATTCAAGCCTACCACAAAATTTGATGCAGATTCATTGCTTTACTCAGTCATTTTGAATGTAACAGCCACACAGTACACCTGCTTACACCATGGTATCTAGTGTTCCCACCGACTAGTACAGTGAAGTCATCATTGTTCACATATGTGCAATCTTGTCTACTCTCCTTGGCTGCCAGGTTACATTGATGTCATGCAAACCATTCTCATTATATTAACAATGGCTGGACTCTTTATGGACTATATGTACATATAGACACACACAATATATGTTTCATAGTATATGTACAATGTTCCATTGGGTAAACATATTATAATTTTTTATCCATTTGTCAATGGACATTAAGAACTTTGACCAGTGTTTTTGTTTTGTTGGTTAGTTTGTTGTTTTCTATTGCAAACAAGTGGCTGTAATTATTCTTAAGTATGTGCCCTAATTTAATTTGCAAAGTGTTTAGTGTGACAATTCTCAAATTTTCTGGTCTCACAGCCCTTTTTCACTCTAGAAAATTATTGAGGACTCCTAATAGTGTTTATTTATAAGAGTTTACATATATAAACTCTTATAGTATAGAAATTAAGCTTCTACAAATTTAAATGTTTATCCATTTATTTAAAAATAATAGCAATAATCCAATTATGTGCTAGCATCAATAACATTATAAAAATAACTATTTTTGAAACCAAAAATAAATTTTAAAAAGAACTACATTATTTTAAAATTTTGAAAAAATGTTAAAAGCCTGGCTTAAACAAATAAAAAATAACCAAATTCTCATTTCTGCACTGCATTCAATCTGTTGGGTTTGTTGTTTTGGTTGAAGTATTTGAAAATCATCTGGTCTTGCACAAATACATAACTAGAAATGAGAGGACCTAACAGACATCCTGAAAAAGTTCTCAGATCACACCTTCAGAACCACTACCTGTTGAATTGATTCTGATTAAATGTCAAATATTTTTAAAAGTGGCTGTTTCAACTTATACTTCTGCCAAGAATGTATACCAGTTCTTATTTTCCATGCTTTTGAAGACATTGAATATTGTCAAACTTTTATATAATGTGAAATCTGTTAGATAGAAAGTGGTATCATGTGTCTTTAATTTTCACTTATTTGATGACTAATAAGGATGAATATCCTGGAGCTATGTCTGTTTCCCCTTATATATGCTAGTCACATCTTTTGAGCACTTTAATATTGTTTTGTGTCTTTTTTATTAATTTGTTCTTTTATATCCTGGAAATAATTCTTTTGTCACCTGCACATAGTAAATATCTCCTCCTATTTTATGCCTTGATTTTTTATTCTCTTTATGCTGTTTTATGAAAGGTTATAAATTCTAATGAATACAAATTTATCAAATTTTACCTTTAAAATCTTTTGAGGGTCCAGCTTAAGGAAGGTTTTCTTATCTCAAATTCATAAAAGTGTTCTCCTAAATTTCTTCCACAAGCTTGTGTGTTTTGCTTTCCACATCTAAGCCATTAAACCACTAAAATTGTGTATGTTGTGAGGTTGGATCTTACATATCTAAAAACATTAGTAGCATATTAATTTGTTAAATTCCCCCACACTTTCTTCATCAGAATGCTTGAGGCTATATCTGGGCTCTCTATTGGATGCACTGGATTGTTTATCTTTGACCAATATTGTAGTACCTAGTTTAATTCTAATAAGTGTTGATATATGATAATGTTTCTTTAGAAGTATCTCAGGCTGCTTTTGTTTTCTTATTTTCCCATATAAATTTCAAAATTATCATGCTTATTCTCTACATATGGGAAAAGAAATTTTGGAAATTTGGTTGGCATTGCACTGAATATGCATCAAATTGGGGATACTGGCTTATTTATGAAACTGAATTTTCCTATCCTTGAATATAGTACACCTCTAAATTTCAGTCTTCATTAATATCCTTCAATAAATATAATTTTTTCCATCAAGTTCACTGATCTTTGGTATATTTATTCCCTGAACACTTATTTTGTGTGGTTATTAAATACAAACAATAACCTTTTAAATTTATGTTTAATTATTACTGCTATAGAGAAATACAACTAGCTCTTTTTATATCGGGCATTTTTATAAACCTTATTAATTCTAATAATTTGACAATTTTCTGGGAATATTCTTTGTAGATCTTTGTATACAGTTATGTTTTCAGTGTAATTTTCTTTATTCTGTTCCAATTCTTGACATTGTTATTTTTATTATTATTATTTTGGTATTATTGCACTGATGAGAGCTCAACTCTAATGATGAATAGAAATGTTGATGGCAAGAATCTTGTCAGATTCCTGACTTTAATGAAATATTTTTAAACTTTATCATTAAGTATTATGATTTTAATAGGATTTTTTAGAGATACCCTTTATCAGTTTTATAATTGTTAAGAATGTTTTCCATGAATAAAATTTTAATATTATCAAATGTGCTGTATCCATTATAATTTCATGAATGTTTCCCTTTAATCTGCTAAATATGTTAAAGTATGAGTTAATGGAATATTAATGTTGAGTCACACTTTCATTTCTGTGATAAGCCTACCATAAAGTTGATATATTTTCTTTTTTATACATGGTGGGATTCCATCTGTTAGTTTGTTTTGGTTTTTTTCGCATCTATGCTCACGTCTGAGATTGGCTTGTGATTCACCTTTCTGATGCAGTCTTTTTCTGGTGCTGGTTTTCCGTTTATTCTAAAAAATCTTATAAAATGACTTGGACCCCTGGCTGGTAGCACAGTGGATATGGCGCCAGCTTGCGAACCCAAAGATTGCTAGTTCGATTCCCTAGCCGGGGCACATAACCAGGTTGCAAGCCAGGTCTCCAGCCTGGTCCATGGCTGGAGACAAGTGAAATCAACCATACATTGATGTCTCTTCCCCTTTCTGCCTCTCTCCCTTCCCCTCTCTCTAGAAATAATAACAAATAATTTTTTTCATCTTAAAAAAAAATGACTTGGGGCATATTCTTTCCTCTCCTATACAGATTTGTGCGTGCGTGTGTGTGTGTGTAAAAATTATGTGTTCCTTGAAAGTTTAGTGTTACTATCCTGTAAAACAATCTAGGTTTTATATTTTGTTGGTGGGGTATTTTTAACCTTTACTTTAATTTATTTAATGGTTGAAGAACTACATGTGTTATCTTTAAAAAAATAAAAAGAAAGAAAGAAAGAAAGAAAGAAAGAACGAATGAACATATTTGGTTGAATTTTTGTAGAACTCTAATCCTTTCATGGATGTTTTCAAATTTACTGCAGAAAGTGTTTCATGTTACTCTGTTACTTGTTAAACTTTCTATAGATTTAGTTTTAACGATCCCTTTTACTTTCAAATATTGAAAAGCTTAACAATCATCTGGTCAATCTTTCCTGAGTTTCATAAATTTCATTAACCTTTTTAAACAATAAATGTTATATTTTGTTGATTTTCTCTATGTTTGTTTATTAATAAAATATTTTATTATTTCTGCTTTTATCTGTATTATTTCATTTATTCTATTTTCTGAAGTTTCATTCTGTACTCTTTTCTAGCTCCATAACTCAGATGCATAGCTTATTAATTTTGAAACTTTCTGCTTTTCTAATGTTAGCACTTAAGGCTATAACTTTTTTTCTAAGGACTAATTTTGCTGTGTAATTCTCAAGGTTTTGTATCTATTATGTTCAGTATTTTTATTATTGTTCTGTACTAAGTATTTTAAATTTTTTATTATGATTATTACATTATCCATTATATAATCTGCTAAATTTTGTTGAGGTCTAATGTTTGGCCAATTTTCTAATTTAATTGTTAGATGCTATGTTTTATACAAGTCTTTTTGATAAAGCTTACTTTGTGTGATTTTCAAATCTATTATTTTTATTCTTTTTTGTCTGCTCAGTCTAGCAATAGCTGAGTTGTATTAAAATACATCCCAATGAAAGAATATTTATCAGTTTCTTAATCTACATCTTTCAATATCTGCTTTATATACTTTTAGATTGTGTTAATAGAAATAAACACATTTAGGACCCTGGCTGGTAGCACAGTGGGTAAGGTGCTGGCCTGCGAACCCAAAGGTCGCAGGTTCAATTCCCCAGCCAGGGCACATAACCAGGTTGCAAGCCAGGTCTCCAGTCAGATCTGTGGCTGGAGGCAGGTGAAAAGCAACCATACATTGATGTCTCTCTCCCTCTCTGCCTCTCTCCCTTCCCCTCTTTCTAAAAATAATGAAATAAAATCTTTTAAAAAAAGAAAAGTTTGTTTCTTCCAGATATTATAAACCATCATAACATAATGATGATTGTAATGTGTCATTATTTCTTTTTAAATATTTTTATTACTTTTCATAGAGAGGGAAGGGGAGAGAGGCAGAGAAGGAGAGAAGCATCAATTGTATGGTTGCCTCCAGCTACAGACTTAACTGGAGACCTGGCTTGCAACCTGATTATGTTGCCCTGGCTGGGAATTGAACCAGCAACCTCTGGGTTCAGAAGCCGGTGCTTTATCCATTGTGTCACCAGCCAGGTCTCATTATTCTTGTTATATTAAAGTATGTGTATATTTTGAATTATTTCATTATAATATGCTAACCCTTTCTGATTAGTATTTCTTCTATTTTATCCATTTTAAGCATTTTTAGTCTTATAATCTATTTTCGTGTAAATAACATATATATAGATAATTTTTCAAACTCCAACATCTAATATTTATCTTTTATTCCCAATATTTTTCTTTTTTTAATTTAATTTTATTGTTGTTGTATTACATCCATCCCCTTTTTACTCTCCTCTGTCCCCTTCCCCACCCACCCACACCCCCACAAAGTCAATCCCACTTGTTGTCCATGTCTATGGTTCTTCCATACTAGTTTCTTGACTAACCTGCTCCCCTTCTTTGCCTCTTCCTCCCCCCTCCCCCCACCCATCCCCCCTGCCAAAATATATAAAGAACTTATGCAACTCAACACCAGGGAGACAGACAGCCCAATTAAAAAATGGGCAAAGGACCTGAATAGACACCTCTCTGAGGAAGATGTACAAAGGGCCCAAAGGCATATGAAATAATGCACAACATCACTAGCCATCAAAGATGCAAATTAAAACCACAATAAGATACCAACTCACACCTGTCAGAATGGCAATCATCAACACATTTCATTTATTTTTAGAGAGAGAGAAAAGGAGTTCTCTCAACCAGTTGTCTCTCACAGGCACCCCAACCAGGGACCAGCCCACAACCTAAACATTTATCCAAACCAGGAATCAAACTAGAGACCTTTTACTTTTAGGAACAATGCCCAACCAATTGAGCCATACCAATCATGGCCCAATATTTGTTTTTTTAACTGAAATGTTTAGTTAATTTCAATGTATTGTGGCTATCAGTATATTCAGATTAGTTTCTTGATGTTATTTTGTCCATTTTGTCCAATGTTATATTTGATAGAAATTTATTTGGAATAATACCCTGAGATTACTCCAAGTAAATGTAAACGTAGTTTCTTAGGGCTTTCCTCTATATAGGACGTTTATTACTTACAGTTTGGAACTTATACACTATGATATCTCAAAATAATTTGTGGATTTGCTTTTTTTTTTGTTTTTGTCAATTTCTGTAGTGTGAATATATATGGGCTATAAAGTTGTGTAAAGGACTGGTTTATGAATTATCAGGAGAAAATTTTCCCTCTACCCAGATAAGGTACTCGGGGTGTGTGTGTGTGTGTGTGTTTGTTTTTTGGTTTGGTTTGGTTTGGTTTTTTTCTCTTCTTCTATAAGATTAGTTTTGGGCAAAGACTTTGATGTTCTTGGTGTTATGTGATGTTGTCCTGCCAGAATCCCCGAGTGAGGTGGTCTGTAACATTTGCCGCTTTTTTTGCACCAATCCCCCCAAATTCAACAAGACAAAATTTCAGATGCCTAATGAAGAAATAGCATTGCCTCCCAGTTATTTTGGTTTTGTTTGTTTTTTGTTTAGGACTTCAAAGCACTCACTACTCTGGATTCTTGCTCTCATTCATGTTTGATCCCTGAGGAATTCCTCCATCTTTTTTCTTAGTTAAACATTTTTAAAATTTAGCATATATTTATACAGAATTTGTATAGCAATAAAATTTTTTCACATTGTTAACTCTGAAATTTATTTCTCATTCTTTTACTTATTATTTATATTATGTTTGAATAGTAAAGAAAATGTAAAGCTCATCAAATCATAAAATTTTCATTGTAACTCATGATAGAACTACCAGAAGAGGTTGGTATATGTTGGGGTATCCATGGATTCTGAGATTAAAAATAATCTATTGTAAATGTATTCATCTGTGTACATACTATGTTAGAAGAGAGAAACAGGGAAATGAAGGTGGAAGCCAGATAGATATTCACCCATGCATTCATCAAGTTAGCAGACAGTCAGGCATTCTGTACTTGCTCTAGGTCAGAAATTGGGCTGGGTACTGAGGGTATAGCTGGGCACTGAACAAACAAGACACTTGCCCTCAGAGAGATCAGTGTCTGAAAGTAGGCTAAGGTCCAAATAATTAGTTGAAGGCATCTGAATGGAGAAAAGCCAACACATGAACAAGAGCTAGTAAAAAGTAACAGAAAAGTGATAGACTATAATAAGGATGGCTAGGGTTAAGGGAATCACTTAGGAAGTACCAGTCTTGCACATGGCAGTAACAGTTCATGTGTAAGCCTGTATTCTTCATGGACTGTTTAAACAAATAAGATCTCTTAAAGAGAACATGATGTCTGGATAAGAATAAGCATTTAAGGAAATGTCATTACCAGGTCTTTAGAGTTTTTAAATATCTGTAATAGAATGTTTATACCTGTTCATATGCCAAAATGCAGCAGATAAAATACTGTGGAATAGTAATGAATGAACCAGAATTAAGATTTCAGGTATCATTTCTATTTTAGGCAGACAAGAAGCCTTGCACAGAACTTGAATCTTATGAGGGTGTCACATATATCTGATCATTGGTCACTTTTTAGATGTTAAGAATGTCCTTTTCTCACATTTTATGCTACCAGAACTGTAATTCAATAACAATTTTCCTGGTAAGTGCTTCTCACGTGTCACAAGGGAACAATTGCTTTGCTATGCTGCACTTAAAAGAAATTTAAACTAAAAAGACACAAATTTCACTTTTTCATCTACAATGGCTTTGAATATGTTGAAAAAATGATTTTTAAATTATTGAATTGTCATTCCTATGGGACATCAACATAATTGCAGAAAGGGTACCTTTAATTTTTTATATACTTATATATTAAAGAACTTTTTATCCATACGCCAAAAGATTGGTCCAGTGGAACAACAATAATGCAGTGACCTCTATCTAGCTCATTAAATTGGAATGCAGTGACTGAATGACTAATTTACATTGTTTTAAATTTCATTATTTCAAAACAGGAGGAAAGTGTTTGTTCCCTGGGATTCAGCTTACCTCCAACTTTGACTAGGGCCATTTTATTTGTCCCTGCAGAGCTAGGAAGTGGGAGGGGCCTCCATGGCAGTTTTACAGGAGCATACCATGCACCACTCTTAGACATGTTCCTACTTTACAGGTGGTTTCCTAAACATGGCCAACCACTGAAAAGCACACAGGACTCTAAAGCTTCTGAAAGACCTTTTCATAAAGAAAAAGGTAGATTTTGAAAATCTGACTTCAGCGGTGTCACAGATAAGTTTGCCTGGTGTGCGTGCTCTGAGACAAGGATGTGTGAATGATCAGGGAAGAATCACCCATTGACTGCTGGGTGGACTGGCCCTGGGAATGGCCAGGGCTGAGGTGAGGGAAGTCTACAGCCAAGGCTGTTTCAGAGGAAGGCTTCAGCTGAGGCCTGCCCAGGGGCAGTGCTGGCAGCATCCCCACAGAAATAAGTCTTTTGGTCCTGAAGGTACCCCGTTCAGAAAGAATTTAGACAAAATCAAACATGTGCCCAACATTAATAAAGGACAAATATCTGACATGGGGGACTTTAAACCATTAGGCATTATCCTTCCTTCACTTAGCACCATGCCTTTAGTACTTACTACATGCAAAGATTGTACCAGATGCTGTGGAAGCAACTTTGGAGATGAATCAATCACAGGATGAAAGGGGCCACCATGAGCACTGAGCATCCGCCATGGGCCACATGCTTTGTGTACATTTTTCATCCAATCCTTGCAAAACCCATATGGAGTGGTTCTGATGAGTAAATGGAGATTTTATGAGAATTAAAAACTTGTCCAGGACCACAAAATAAGTAGGTAGTAGAACAGGGATGCAGTCTATTCTGCCTGAGTCCAAAGCCCATGCCCTTTATTTTAATTGTATTAATCTACTGTTATATTACAGTTGTCCCATTTTTCCTCCATGCTCTCCCCTGCCCCACCCACTGCATCCCCTCTCCCACAGTCAATCCCCACCCTGTTGCCCATGTCCATGGGGTCATTTATACTAGTCCCTTAACTAAACTCTTCCTCTTCTTTCCCCTCTTCTCTTCCTACCCCCTCCCCTCTGGTCATTGTCAGCCTCTGGTTCTGTTTTACTTATTTGTTTGTTTTACTCATCAGTTTCCTGTGTTAGGTGAGATCATATGGTATTTGTCTTTCACTGCCTGGTTTACTTCACTAAGTATAATACTCTCCAGTTTCATCTATGCTATTGCGAAAGCTGGGAGTTCCTTCTTTCTTTCCGCCGGCCCATGCCCCTTTTAGAGAAGAGCACTGTGCTGTCACCAGGTCACACAGACAACCAGTACACAGACAAGATAAGCTGCACCCACTCCATACACCAGTAGAGTGACAAGAGACATGGATGAAGAAGCAACCAATTCTCCCTGGAAGACTGTCCATTGCAGTGGTCTGGAAGACTAAGTAGGGCTCCCATTACTTGAAGTAAAAGGGAAAAAGGAATGGCAAAGTGAAAGAGATACATGATGATTAGAGACATAAACTAGTTCATTCTTCCCATGGGATTCATTGTAATCTTTCTGAAACTAAACCATATTGTTGTTAAAACACTCTGTACCTCAATCCTTTAGGATTCAGGTCATGTGGCATACAAGTCCTAAGGCTATTAACATAACCTGGTCCTTGCTTCCTTTGCAGGCCCCAGCTCTTAACTTTCTTCAGCTTAAAATCTGCACTTCAGTCAGAGTAAACTACTACCATTTCCTTCAGGCCTTGCTGTGTGCGTCCTCTTTGCTATGTCACTCCCCATTTCCCGTGTTGTTTCTTTCTCCTTTTCTGTCTCCTGTCTCAGTGCTTCTATTTGGGATACTCTCCACCTCAATGCTTCTCACCTGGCTAATTCAGATCTCTGCTCACATGTCTCTTTTGGAAGACTTCTGGCCATGTAGTATTTCCTACATGTTCCCCACAGCACCTTGTGCCCAATTCACCCCATCACAGTGTTTCTCACACTTTATTGAAAGTCTTTCTTTCTAATGGTATCTGCTCCTCATTGGACTGTCAGCTATTGGAAGAATGGAACCATGTCACATTTATATTATACCATTGCCCCAAACTCAGTGCCTAGTGCATAGTAGGTGTTGAATCATATTACAGAAAAGGAAGGTAGAAAAAGAGAGAGGGAAGAAGGAAGAGAGAGAAAGAGAAATAGAGAGAGAAGGAGGAAGGAAGGAAGAAAGGAAGGAAGGAAGGAAGGAAGGAAGGAAGGAAGGAAGGAAGGAAGGATCCACTAAGCAAAGGAGAATTGGAAATTATATCTGGCAATTCAGACAGCTCTTGTAACTATCTATTGTAAGGCTTATTAATAACATATATACATATATATATGATTTAACTTATTTTTAGAGAGGGGAAAGGAGAGAGAGAAACATCAATGTGCGAGAGGGGACCTGGCCTGCAACCCAGGCATGTGTCCTGACATGGAATCAAATAGGCGACCTTTCTGTTCACAGGCCAGCGCTCAATCCACTGAGCCACACCCTCCAGGGCTATTAATAGCTTTCAGATTTAAAAACGAGAGAATTAGGGCATTCCAATTTCAGGATATTTAGCAGGAAATGCTACACTGTGCCTCTTAGACTAGGGAATATTTAGTAGAGGCACATTTAGAGAAAAAACTAAAAAGTTTTAATATTTTCAAACCTCCATAACATCTCACTGTTATGGTCTTAACATTTGCTACCTTAGCTCCTTTGTGGTGTCAGTGTCCCTAAATGAAAAGTCGATGTTTTCAGATTTGTTTTCTGTTGTTTTTCTTTTTCCTTCATCATTCAAATCCATCCTCTCCTTCCTACTTTCATAACTCTTACATTATAAAACTATTATGTGCTTGTTATAGAAAGTTTAGAGACTACTAAAATACATAGAGTAAAAACACCTCAAATGCTTCTACAGAATTGAAATGTATATTTCAATTATACATTTTTCTTCCCCTTCCTCTTCTATTTCTTCTTTACTTTATTATAGAATCAATCTGTATATTCAATTTTACATTCTACTTTTTCCTCCACAAGGAATGATATAAACAACTCCCAAAATCATTTAAAAATTCTCAAAAGAGGAATTTTAGTAGTTGTATTATTTAATTTTATAAGCAATCTTTTTTTAAAGTATTTATTTATTTATTT
The DNA here is from genome assembly GCA_004026585.1 of Noctilio leporinus. Taxonomy (NCBI): domain Eukaryota; kingdom Metazoa; phylum Chordata; class Mammalia; order Chiroptera; family Noctilionidae; genus Noctilio; species Noctilio leporinus. Next base: position 283,936 of record PVIW01000108.1, read on the forward strand.
ATTTATTTATTTATAGAAATAGGGGAAAGGAGGGAGAAAGAGAGAGAGAAACATCAATGTGTGGTTTCCTCTTATACACCCCCAACTGGGGACCTGGCCTGCAACCCAGGCAGGTGCCCTGACTGGGAATCAAACCGGCGTCCCTTTTGTTCACAGGCTGGTACTCAATCCACTGAACCACACCAGCAAGGGCAATAAGCACATCTTAATCTATTTAACAATTCCCTTGTGTTTGGACATTTAGCTTGGAAGTGTCTCATATCTCGAGTAATGATTTTATTTACACCAGCCCTCTCTATTTTAGCTGCATTTATTTTAACTACTATTAATTTTTAAAAACCCTCAGTTTACTATCCTGAAACTAGATGCCACCTAAGGAAATTTTGAGACTAATATGGTATTCCTTAAAGAAAATTAAAACTACATTCATTTATTCATTCATCAGATATTATTAATTGTTATTCTATAATGTAGGTCCAAAAACTATAGCAGCCTTCGAAAAGAGGCCCTGAGAACTTACAGTTTAACGTGGCAACCAGTCATGCACACGAATAACATCAATGGAAGACTGTGGGCTCAAAGGCGTTGAGAGCTAAGATTATTAATAAATATTATGGGATTTCTGAAGAGGAATCTTTTCTACTGCTATGCTAGAGAAAGTCCTAAAGTATTTACAACATTCTAGAATAACTTGCTTCTGATTTGCTTACATATATATGAATGTTAAAAGGTAAAATACTGTTATTTTGTTTAGTTTTTTTAATTAACCAACTGAGAGCCATAAGTAATAATAGCTGGTAATGTTCATTCCAAAGTGCCATTCAGAAAATAAATTTTAGTTTTCAAAGATTATCAAGAAAGTAAATTATAAACTGTGATTTGAAGATGTCTATAATAAAAATAGGTACTTTATAAAATACACTATTTATAATATTAAAGTTTCTCTCTACTACATATAATTTCTGAAAAAAATGTAAGTTTTATATGCAGTTTTTATTTTATTTTATTTTTGTTTGTTTACATATTGTAAACTATTTTATTTATTTATTTTTAATTAATATATTTTATTTATTTTGCTATTACACTTGTCCAATTTTCCCCTCTTTTCCCCCCTCCACCCAGTACCCTATTCCCTTCAGCAATAATCCCCTTAGTTCATGTCCATGAGTCATGCATATAAGTTCTTTGGCTTCTCTATTTCCTTTGTTCTTCTTAATATCCCCCTGTCTATTCTGTAACCACTAATGTGTACTTTTTTTTCCCCTTTCACATCCAGACAACTCACCATTTAATTACTATGCAGTTTTTAAAATATTATGAAATGAGCCCTGGCTGGTGGCACAGTGGATAAGGTGCCAGCCTACGAACCCAAAGATCACTTATTTGATTCCCAGCCAGGGCACATAACCAGGTTGCAAGCCAGGTCTCCAGCCAGGTCTGTAGCTGGAGGCAGGTGAAAGGCAACCAGACATTGATGTCTCTCTTTCTACCCTTCTCCCCCTCTCTCCCTACCCTTTTCTCTGAAAAGAATGAATAAAATCTTTAAAAATAATAAAAAATAAAATAAAATATTATGAAATGATCCAAAGTTCTCCACTGAGATAGAAATAAACATATTTCTCCAGAAGAAAAATTATTCTCCTGATATTGCAAATGTTTATATTTCCCTTACTTTGGAGTTGCCCCTTATCTGTCCTCATCCCAGGAGCTCCCCTTTTCATTTGTCTGAAGGTCCAACTCATTGCAAGGTTTTGGAGTTGAAAGGAAGTGTCAATTTCTGCACTTTCTTCCACCAACTGTGCTTTCGTTTTATTTTTGGAGGTTATGTTCCTGGAACATATTAATTTGCCTCTCATGTCATCTCTACTTCTTTAAAAAGCCACCCATGCTGCATAATATGTAGGTTCTCTTCAGGAGGATGGTTCCATACCATGAACCTTGCCTATTTCTGAAGGCTTAAAGAGGGTCCCAAATCTGAGTGCCACTCTGAACTCATTGCCCAAGGTATTTTCAAGAATTACCTTTTCGAGCCTTGTTGGCTGGAAGACTGAAAGATTGTTTTCATAAAATGATAAATATAAATGCAAAGAAGAGGCCAATTATAAAATATGAACCAGATTTTTAAATAATACAGCATACACTTTTCATTACCCATTTAGCTCTGTTATTTTCATCTTGTGCTTGTATGAGAGAAAGCAGGGTAAATGCTAATGTGTTTTATATTTATCTTTCTGGAACATATAATGTTTGAAGTAGTCTTTCTTACTAAAAACAAATTTCTTCTAATAGGATTCTGTTCAGGACTAGAGACCAAGATGAAGAGCTGTACGTCTGAGGTAAGAAGCACAGCTGTTCTTGCTATGATCTGTTCAAAGCTGAGCTCTATTAATGGTAAACAAATGACTTATAACCCATGAGTTCACATGTGAAGATCATTGTGCTGTGAGTGAGTAATTGGCTGATGGGTACAGTATAGTTAATGTGCTATATCTGTGAGCATTGTTCATACAGTGTTAATACTTGGGGTCATCATCAGGCTGAGAGCCAGTGACGTCCTTACATAGCCTCTTCTGTCTCTTGCCTGTTTGACCAAAGAATCCTTTAATATTTTATATCCTTGAACTCATTTGTTTTCTATTGCCATAATTTTCACCAAAAGATCTTATTTCTTGCCTTACTATTTTCTTATACTTTTCTGAGTTTTCTAAAGCCAAGAGTAAGTAGTTTAATTAGTCTCATCAGTTCCCCTCAGGACTCAGTAGATTCATCCTCAGCCACTTCTGACATCCAAGAGACTTCAACATGTCTGTAAGACATGGCAGGCGGTGAACAATAGACACCAACACAGCCCGATCAGGTAGTGGGGCAAGGAAGAGGGAGGACCCCTGTTCCACAGCAAAATCCTGCTTTTCTGCCTTTTCTGCATAAGGAAATATCTCTGTGTGGGGCTTTCACAAGTAAAATAATTACTTTCTGGTGAAATGACTGTCATAAGTAATCCTAAACATAGGAATTTCCTCATCAGTAAATTAATCCTATTTAACATTTATTAAAACCATGAAAGGTCACGTGGTTTTACGAAACACACAGTGGCCATTGCAGTTATTTACATATAGCTGGCAAAATACACCCAAAATGTTTGTAAGAAAGATATTTAAAGCTCAGTAGTGAAGCTGTTTAGAGGCCTTATCAGAGGGCAGGATGTTACCTTAGTGTTTCCTGGGGTGGAAAGGTTCTTTTTCTTTGATTTTGCCTCTGTTCGCCCATTGTTCTACTGAAAAAAGTGAAAATAGATATGTTTGAAGATATTGTGAAGAGTGGGTTAAATAAAACAACAGGTCATTGTGGTTTTCTAGAAAAGCATGCTATGCCCCCAGGCCTGCTACAGTTGACTTAAAACTGGATTCTGTTCCCTCTTGATTAATTGACTGTATCTGGACCCAAATAAAACAATGTTGTTGAGGTTGGTATGAGCACTTCTCCTCCCTCATATGAACAACTAATAGATTGGCCACTGTCCCAAACACTAGAGAAGTTAACAAACACCTACCTTTAGAGAAAATTGAACATAAAATATTTTGGGAACTACCACAGTCTTTCGTAGGATGTAGTGGGATCCATGAAACATAATTTGAAAATCTAAGGAGTTACTCAGTCATAATGGCATAAAGCACATGATTTTTGATAGAACTCTGAAATCTGCAGTTCTTTTCCCTGGCACTCTTTCCTATGCTGTGCTGTACAGAACATGTGCAGTACTATTCTGAGTTTTTCGGAAGTGAAACAACTTTATGGAAATCATATGCAAATGTTTCTCAAGTTTTTTGCAGTTTACTTTTTTATGAGTCTGTTAAAAATTTAAGAGAAGCCTTGTTGACATTTTATATGCTTATTTTTCTTTCAAAGGAATATTGGAGGATTTTTAAATTTTCATATCTAAGATGATAAAAGGTGAAAAAACATCATAATTTTATCTTGTTCAATTTGATATTTGGTTGTTTTACTTTCTTTTATGAGTTTTATTCATCTTATAACTAGTCTTGTACGTCTCATTTGTTTTTAAAGTTTATTTCACTTTTCCTGTTTTGAGGAATTTGCCTAAAGCTTAAGTATCCAGATGGAAAACCTGATCTAAGATCTAAATTCTCAAAATACTACCTCTGAAAATAATGTAAATGTTTTAAATATTATAATTTCAATATTTTATGTACCCTAATAAATGATTTTGGCGAATACTTTGTCATCTAAGAAAACTAAAGAAATAAATATATTGTTGTCTTGATTATATTTGAATGTCACAATAATATTATTTCCCTCCTAATGTGTTTATGAAATGGAATATTTTTCATGTAAGAAAATGGCTACAGTCATTTATTACTTTGTATAATGTTTTATTCATCCAACTGACACTATGATTTTTATAGTTCACCAAATAGTTTACTAATTCAAGTACTTCTTTGGCCATCAAATTTCCTTTGTGATCTCTTAAGAGAGAAACATTATGACATTTGTAGATGCAACAATTCATTAGATTTAACACAACTATTAGTTCTTTAATTAAATATTGACTTGAACTGTCAGCTTCTACTTCAGGTGAAAGAGTAATCTTTTACCAGCAAATTGTTGTGCTGATTCCTTTCATTTACTCAACAACATTAATTGAGTGTTTCCTATACGTGAAACAACACCTAGGCATTGTGTGTATGTATGCACGGTGCTGTGGCAGAAGATAAAAATAATGCTGAAAAGCACTTATGTTGTATTTAATTTCATTATTATTACAAAGATAAAAATTAGAAAACTATCAAAAATACTAATGAAGGCTTCTGGTCAAGATGGTGAAGTAAATGAGATATTCACATCCTCCCACAATCACATTAAAATTACAACTAAACTACAGAACAACCATCATTCAGAACTACCTGATATCTAGCTGAACAGATGTCCTACAACTAAGTATATAAGGAAGAAGCCACACAGATATTGATAGAAGGAGCAGAGAAGTGGAACAGGCTGGTCTCACCCCCATGTGTGGTAGATAAAAATCAGGAGGGATATCTTGGCTTCCAAGTTCCCCCATAAGGAGGAGAGATCCCAGCCCCACATCAGGCACCCCCAGCCCAGTGTTCTGGTGCCAAAAAGAGAAGTTCTCACAACTTCTGGCTTTAAAAACCAGCAGGGCTGAGAGAGACGAAGGGTTTCTGGAGTCCCATGTGCTCCTGGTAAAAAACCCACACATGGACTTACTTGGACTCACTTGCTCTGAGATCCCAGTACTGGGGTATCAGCTCAAAAGTCACCAGGAACATGCGAGGGAACTGACTTGTCTAGGATCAGGGTGAGAGCTGGGGGAGCAGCTTTCTCCCAAACAGAACTATTGGCAGAGGCCATTGTTCCTTTTCTGAGCTCTCCTCCCCACAGAGCTGGCAGATGCATGACACATCTGAGTCTCCATCAACATGGCTCACACTGTCCACACCTTTCTGCTGATTCCTTGAGGAACCACCCCACTCAACTTGTAGGACGACTCAACTATTTACAGTGGCTTTTCCATACAAGTGGCTCATCTTGTCTCATGCTTTAGACTTTCCTAAAATCTCTCAAACAAGTAGCATCTGGCCCAGTCTCCATACTAGTAGCAGTTTGCCTTGGTTCACAACTAGGCCTCTCCTGGCCATTTCCAAGCCTAACACAAGTAGCAGCCATCTGCAGATTGCTTTGTAGCTCATACAAGGTAGCCCATGGGAGGAGACAGATAGTGGCTAACCTTAGCCTGCACCTTCCCAGAGGCCTCAGAGACAGTGCATCTGGTAGCCAGTTTCAGAGCATGTTGAAGCACTACACAAGCAACACACTCAAGGCACAGACTCAGCAGGCACTAGAGCCCCATTGAAGCAAGTCCTGCTTTGTGGAATGGGACTCTGCACAGCTGATCCTTCACTGTGATTGCAGCCAGTCCTAGCAGCTGATCAGATTGGGGGTAAATCCCTCCCATTAATGTGCCAACAACAATCAAGGCAATGGAAGAGTATACACAGCACACAATGATAGTGCACCTGGAATACCCAGCTTAAGTGAACAAGGAGGTTGTACCACTAGAACTTACAGGATACCTACTACATAAAAGGCAATTCTACCAAGCCTGAGAGATGTAGCAGGTCTACCTGATACACAGAAACAAACACAGGAAGGCTGATAAAATGAGGAGGCAAAGAAATATGTCCCAAATGAAGGAATAAAACAAAACTTGAACTAACTAAATAAATAAGCTAAATGGAGCCAACCTATCTACTAGATGCAGAGTTCAAAACGCTGGTTATAACAATGTTCAATGAACTTAGAAGAAGAATAGATAAACTAAGCAAGAACTTCAGCAGCATAAAAGGAAACATGGAATCCATAAAAAAATACAAGTCAAAAAATGAATGATACACTAACTGAAATATAGAATACATTATAGGAAATCAACAGTGGAGCTGAGAATCAAATAACAATTTGGAAAATAAGGAACCAAATCAGAATAGCAAAAAGAAAAAAGAATCCAAAAAATGAGGCTAGTGTAAAGAAGCTCTGGGACAACATAGTGTGTAATATTTGCATCATAGGGGTACTGGAAGAAGAAGAGAGAGAGCAAAATATTGAAAACCCATAAAAACAATAATGACAGAAAATGTCCCGTTCCTGGTGAAGGAAACAGACACCAAGTCCAGGCAGCACAAGAGAGTCCCAAACAAGATGCATCTAGAGGTCCACAAAAAACATATCATAATTAAAATGCCAAACATTAAAGACAAAGAGAGAATCTCAAAAGCAGACTGGTGCAACCACTGTGGAAAGCAATATGGAGATACCTCAAAAAATTAAAAATGGATTTGCCTTTTGGCCCAGTGATCCTACTTCTAGGAATACATTTGAAAAAAACTTAAAACACTAATTCAAAAGAACATAAGCACCCCTATGTTCACAGCAGCATTATTTACAACTGCCAAGATATGGAAGCAGCCCAAGTGTCCATCAGTAGATGAGTGGAGAGAACAAGGATGGGACATTCACACAATGGAATACTACTCTGTCATAAAAAAAGAAGAAATTTTTACTCTTTGCAACATCATAGATGGACCTGGAGAATGTTATGCTAAATAAAATAAGCCAGCCAGAGAAAGACAAATGCCATATGATTTCACTTATATGTGGAATCTAATAAACAAACTGACAAGCAAAATGAAGAGAGACTCATAGACAGAGAGCAAATGACAGCTAACGTGAGGTAGGTTTGTTGGTAAAGGGATTGAGCATAAAGAAAAAATGGACTCATGAACATGGACAACAATGTGGTGATTGTACGGGAAGGAAGTTATAAAGGGGTTAAATGGTAATGGAAAAAATACAATCAGTTTTTTTTTAAACAGCAAGAGAAAAAGTAGTTAGTTACCTACAGGGGAGCTCCCATAAGACTGTCAGTTGATTTCTTAACAGAAACATTGCAGGCCAAAAGGTTTCAACATGAAATATTCAAAGTGATACAAAACAAGGGGCTACAAAAATTACTGTACCCAGCAAGGCTCTAGTTTGAAATCAAAAGAAAAATAAAAAGCTTCCCAGATAAGAAAAAGCTAAAGAACTGCATCACCACCAAACCAGTGGTGTTAAATGATCTTTAAACAGAAGGAGGAAAAAAAAGATACAAATATGGACAAAAATGGAAATATGTATTTATCAAGAATTGTATCTTAAAAAAAAAAATAAAATAAATGAGCACACAGAACAGAAGCAGATTCAGACACAGAGAACATTTTGACATTTGCCGGATGCGAGGGTTGCTCAGAGGATGGGTGAAAGAGGTGAAGGGATTATGAAGTACAAAGTGGTTGTTACAGAATAGTCTTGGAAATGTAAAGTACAGCATAGGGAATATAGTCAATAATATTCTAATAACTACATACAATGTCAGAAGGGTTTGAGATTTATTGGGATGATCACTTAGTAAGTTATGTAATGTCTAATTACTGGGATGTACACCTGAAACTAATATGATATTGTATGTCAACTGTAATTGAAAAATGAAAAATGATAAAAATAAAAAGGCTGATGAGCTCTTTCTAAATAGGCAAGCATGTAGCAGCTGTGGGAGGAGGAGATGGAATGGTGGCATTTTTAAAAATGGGCATTTGGCATTACAGATTGATGCATGAAAAATAAAAACAAGGATGAACTATTGAGTCAACAAATTATTATTATAGTTATTTTTATGGAATGATCTTGCTCGGCTTTTGGATTAAGCTGCAAATTTCAGTCACTCATTAACATTCCTTCTTTGAAATGGCTTTAATGTGGTTATATATTAATTTGATTGCTACTACTTTCCTGAAATAGAAGATTGACTTGACCCGTGGTTGGAGCTAGAGATTGTATCCTGTGTCACATCAGCAAATTAGCACCAAGTTTAACCCTTCTATAGGAAAGCCTAATGCAGGCTACACAACATCATTGCTATTTTTCAAACTTCCAGCACTGCATTAACTACAGCACCACATAGGGGTTATATAACTGTGCACATAACTTTGTAAAGTTTATAAATGTAACAAAGAGCATTCTCACGGTTGGCCTAATTCAGGCTGCATGCGTCGCTCCAAAAGTTTCTTCAGACACAGCTGCCCTTCCGTTGACAGCCGGGAGGCGGCTGCCGACTGCTGGCATTAGCTGGCCCGGCACTAACCCTGCGGTGGTCGGACTCCGCAGCCCTGTGCTCCTGCCGGTTCCTTGCCACAGGAAGAACGATTGCCTCTTTAAAGATGTTTCTTGTAAATTTAACCAATCTGGGTCTTTTTCCCAGCCGTAGATTCTTAGCACGTGATCCCTACACTATGGCATGCCTTGAGGTCCTGGCCTGACAAAATGAGGGAAGGAAAACCAAAATTTTAGCCCCTGATGCACAAAGAACCTTGGACTGAGTGGCCTGTAATCACCCAGTGACAGAAGGCAACAACCACCACCTGATGCAGGGCACTGCAGCCTCGTCTCCAACCTTGGGTGAGGCTTACAAAATTTTCCCTAAACAAGTCCAGCCATTGGTAGAGTGATGATACGTAAGGCTGTCCTTTAATCATCATGACTTTCCTAGTCCTTCACCTCCCTTATTATGCAAACATACACATACAGAATTTTAAGGCTATAAGAAGTTAGAGACCACCAAGGAATTCTCAGAAATCACCCCTCCCAAAGCCTTGATGTTAAGATTTCATATCCTATAGTCTTGGCCCCAACAATTCTTTTTGGCATCGTTATCACAGGATCCTAAAATATAAAATATTAAAGGGCTGTGGGTATTTATTCATGTCTGTGTGTATGCACTGATGGACAGAAAAAGCCCAGCCTTTATAAGCAGAGGGCCCATGGACAAGACCACCACCCACCTTACAGAATAATCATGCCGCATTAGGCTACTACTCTTTGGCATTATATTTTAGGGTTGTTATTGGAACCACAGAAGATTCAAATGGCCACCATGACTGTTTAATTTACAGAACTTCACTGGGTTCCCTTCTTACCTCATTCTTTCAATTTTGGGATCGTTAGGAGAGGTTCCTACTTCCAAGTTTCCATTTAATGAAACATGGATTATGATGTTTTGCTTTCAAATCATTTTTTCCCTATAAGCATAGTTTTATAGACCCTTTTTAAACAAATACAAATCACTCTACCTCCCTTTGTCCAAATCTGGGCTGCAGATAGCCATGTTTGATTGAAGGAAAAGTGACCTAATTAAGAACTCATGATGCCTGAGATCCTCTGGGAAAATGTCCTCCGAAAAGAATGCAGGATCTTATGAGGCAAAGACTTAGGTAGTAGTCAGACTGGAGTTTGAATCCCGGATCTGGCTTTTAATTACTGGGTGGCCTGGGTAGTTTACTTAATCCTTTAAGCTTCAATTTCATCAATAAATGAAGGTCATAAGAATTACCTGACTTAAAGATTTAACAAGTTAAGATATGTCTAATAATACTTAGTAATAAACTGCATGCAGTAAGTGCTTAATAAGTAGAAATAAGGATTTGGAGGGCCATACCTGAGATGAAAGGCCCCAAACTTTCATTCCTCTGGAATATTTTATTTATTGTCTATTTTTCCTTTTTTTAACAACAAAAATATGATTTCTAACTTACCTTCTTATTCTTCTTACCATCTTATTTCCTGTGCCCACCTCCACGGTCCAAAATCAACTAGTTCAGATGTCATTTAAGAAAAGACTTCCACCACCCTGGCTGGTATGGCTCAGTGGATTGGCATTGGCCTGCAAACTCAAAGGCTGCTGCTTCGATTTCCAGCCAGGGCACATAACCAGGTTGCAAGCCAGGTCTCCAGTCAGGTCCATGGCTGGAGGCAGGTGAAAAGCAACCATACATCGTTGCCTCTTTTCCTTTCTTCCTTCCTCCCGGCCCTTTTATCTGAAAATAATGAATAAAATCTTTAAAAAAAGAAAGAAAAAGTTTCACTCACAAGCATGTCCTCAGCCACTTTCTTCTTCTGCCTGCTGACACTGCCCCAAATGAAAGGAGCAACAACATCCTGGCAGAAACTCACTGTTGGTTTTATCTTTACACCTGGGACCCACGTGCAAGCTGAGTGATTTTCTCTCAAGGTGGTGCAGGGACATGAACTCCAAAAAGAAAAATGGGACACATTTATTTTCACATGAAAGAATGTTTCATTGTTGTAGAAATTAAGGAAAAGAGGTAGTTGCTCCTTTTGATGCTCAACTCTGTAACTATTGCCCAAATAGCATTGTTCTATTTACTTAGAGCACAATGAATGTTTCAATTAAAATGAAACTTTTGAAGGTCTAAATAGGCAGAAAAGTTCACTTTGAAACATAAATACCAGCAAGAATGCCTTGGTGTAAAAATTGTACCTTTAGGGTCTTTCCTCTCAATAACGTCTTTGAAAACAGAATTTGAACCAGATCATGAAGCTAAAGTAAAACCCACTCAGTTTTGTTTTCCTGCACCTATACTGGAATCGAATATACCACAAGTAGTCACATAACACACCAGTTGGAGTCATACTTATAACCCAAAAGTTTGGTATATTTACTTATTCTTTCACACAACAACAAGCACTTTTGAGCACCTGCTCTCAGCAAAGCATTAAGAGAGGCTCCATTATACATCAGTTCAGAAAATGGTCACAGTTTTTGACTTCTTGGATCTTAGAGTTTACGAGTCAGACAATAAATTATCAGCAAACAAGCTGTGTAATGATATACATATATACAGTGATAAATGCCATCAAAGAGATCAGTTGGTGTGGGCAACATACTTAGATCAGATATTCCAAGAAGACCTCTCTGGGAAAAGGCTGGATCAGCCCATGACAACAAAATAAAGGGTGAGCCATGGGAAAAGTCAGAATAACAGACTCTAGGTAGAGGAGAAACCAAGACCAAAAGCTTTGAGGCAGAACAGACTTGGGTGTAAAGAAACAGAAAGGCAGAGGATACAGTAATTTGACAGATTTGCCTTCAGATCTTGCCTTTAACTGTGTATCATTTGAGCAAGTTATTTGGGAGTAGTAAATATTATACTTAGAAACCTAAACTAATGAGTCAAGTCAACAGGGTCTGCTGGGTTTAAATACATCTAAGATTGTGTGTTTTTTAACTAATTACTTAACCTCTCTTCAAAATTGGGCTAATAATACCTAATTTATTAGTTTGTTGTGAAGATTATATAAGATTAAATGCAATCGTGTACACAGAGTTTATTACATAGGAAGCAATTATAATAAATGTTAACTACTCCTATTCTTATTATAATAATAGTTTTAGTTTTATTATTACTCTCTGAGCCTCAAATGGTTAAAATGAAAATTACTAAAAATGAAGCCTAACTCCTAGTATTTTTTTTGAGGATGCTATGAGTTATTATATGTAAATTTATTAGTATATATTGCCTAGCCTATATCACTAAATGCTCTGGTAGCTATTACTACTGTTTTATTGTTTAGGGTTGTTTTTTTTGTTTGTTTGTTTTTTTAATTAATGGTAGTATTGGCTCTAAGTTAAACTCTATACATTTCCTAAATGTACTGAACCCAAAATATTCTTTGAGTATTGAACTATAAATGAGTTTTAGCCAATATTTCACTTGGTTCAAGTCCATAGTCATACATTTTTAAAAAGCACATTTGTTACACTCAAGTTTTTGTATCTGTTGTAAGGCTATCTCACTTGTCTCCTAAAGACCTAAATGCATATCTGAATGTGCTTATTGGTGTTTGTCATGTCACCTTATTAACACTTTTCCTCTTGGCTTCAAAGAGAGTGGAGAGAACAGTTAGATATGGCCCATTCCCAAATTTCCCCAATCTCAATCTCAGCCACTTGGATCACACAAGTTTATAAGGGAGTAAAGGAGTTATTCGTGCAGGGTAATGAGCTGAAGTTTATATCACCATCAGCCGCCAGTCTGGTCAGTTTTGTAACATAAGCAGTGTAGAAGATTCTGGAAATAATTTCAAAGGAAGGAAGAAGGAAGGAGGTAAGAAGGGAGGCAGGGGTGGAAGAGAGGAGGGAGAAGGGGACAAAAGAAATAAGAGAAGGAATCAAGGGTGAAGGGAGTAGGGACAGACAAACAGACTAGATCAGAGCCATGCTTAAAGGGAGTTTTGGAAATTGTAAAAGCACAGTCCTCTTGTGTGCAAATTAATTACAAACCAGCACACAGATGAAAATTACGTAGTCGCTTTAACAAAAATGTAATACTCTCACCACTGTGTTCTTTGTTCTATTTCTGTTTGATTTAATGTTCACAGAATCTGTTGTTGAACAACCTTACAGCCTGGTCTTTGCAATGCAAAAACAAATATAAATGAATATATACATACATATATATATATATATATATATATATATATATATATATATATACAGCATATGATTTATTAATTTATTGAAATTCATGTTTTGTGTTAAATATAGTTAACAAATGACCAAATAGGATTTCCCTTTTCCCAACTCTTCTGCTCTCACAGCAACTGTCTGCGTATTTTTGGTGAAAGAAGGTATTCAAGCACCCCCTGGAATAATGTGAGGGGACATAGAAGCCTGGGTGGATTTTTAAGGAGTAGATTTCTTATGGCTGAAATGCTTGCATACATTTCAGTACCTATGGCTTTTTAGGCTTAACATTATTTAAAAACTTATTTCTAGGATGGTTTAATGAAACTGCTAAAGTCCTTGATTCTAAGACACACTTATTGGTTATTTTTCCCATTAAATAAAGCAAGGAGGTACCTACAAATTGTTTTCTTAAAACTTGTGCATTCACTTTCTCATCAATGTAATGAAAGGAGTTCTGGAACCGAAAATGGAAAAACCCAGCTCACTAAACTTACTATGAAACCTTGGACAAGTTGCATTTAAGCAACTCAAAATGTTTATTTCTCAATGTACAATGTGGAAGAGTTGAATTACATGATCTCCAAGTTTACTTCCACCCATTAAGATTTAAGCCTTCGATTGTAGTCAATTCTATGACTTCTCTCAGATAATATGCCCTAAATTTTGATGAGATACATATTTGTAGGCACTGAATGGAGTCCAACTCTTATGGATTGAAGGGTGCTGTGGATGCAATTATCTTTGTAATGCACATCATTGTTTTACCAAGCATATGTCAAACCCACACCTCCATTTGCCAATAACTGCTGGCTGCTTTCAGTGACTGCATGTGTACCTAAACACCTGTGTTAAGCACCTTCTCATTGAGTGCATGATTATTTCAATACATTTCCTTAATGTGAGTTGAGGGCAGGGGTGATGAAAACTCCATCACCACCTTTCACTGTACTTGTGTGCTTGAGAGGTGTCTTTAAGTTACAATTTGTCAAAAAAAAAAAAAAAAAAAAAAGTACGTAAGATAGTTTAGTCTTTTTTTTTTTTTTCCTCTTTGTCTTCTGACTACCCCACTCAAAATCTCTTTGTCTTTTGAAGTGAAAGACATATAAAGAATAAAAGCAAAATCTCTTTTTATACTAAAGCATTAAGCTTATCCAAGTATAATTTTCACATTTTCCCCTTTAAGGGTAACATGTAGATATTGAAACTGTTTACTTTTTTTTAACCCTCTTGCTGTGGGGTTGGAGGATAGAATTTAATTAGTGTGCTATTGAGTTCATTCAGCAAGAGATGTAGAGAAGTGGCAACAGCTGAACAATATTCTTTATCAATGTGGTGGGGAAGAAGAGGCTGTCTGCGGAGCATTCTTTTCATACTTTGTGGCTCTAAAAGTAGCCAGTTAATTAGATTCCATGGTTACTGCTATTGTAATATCTGCTTATTTGAAGTGCAAAGATAATCATCAATTGTACACTCTTGACTACACTATTAATGGCTTTAATACTCACATTGTGTTTACATTTTGCATTGCAATGAACACTTAGCTATTGTGGTTTTTAACATGTAGTAATTCAGCGAATACTGTCTACATGTAATGCCCTTGCCACCTCATTCTGCAGCATTAAGTGTTGTTTTTCTAGCGAGGTCTTGAAATGTGGGGCATTATGTATGAGTTATGCTAATTTGTTAGGGCAATGAATACATTAATTTCATTAGTAAATGGCCTCAAAGCAATAATTACCAGTGTAGGTGTGTCAGAAGCGATCATGTTCATTTTTGCTAGTTAATTATTAAGATTTTGTTCTAAGGGGCCCAGATTTGACATCCAGCTTCAATTTGGCCATAAATAAAGTCCTGAAGTATGTAGGGATGAAAAAGTGAAGCCAAGAACTTGTTTTGCACTTACGTACTTCCACTTTTTGTCCAGTGTAACTGCCAACAAGATGCCAAAATAATTAATGTCAGTGATATAAAGTTTTAGCATGCCCTAAAAAAAGCACATTTTATTAAAAATAGCAATTATGTTTTCTTGATTCCCTTCTTTGCTTTCATAACTGGATTTTAAATGAGCTACAAAATAGTTTATAACTTGCTATGATGAATTCCACTTAGAATTGTTGCGTGCAGTTCCTCTTTAAAGTTAAAATCTCTTTATTTTTAAAAAATAAATGGAATTTTCCTCTAATGGATTAATTGGCTCCCTGAGCCTGCTATATTATTATACTACTTGAACCATTTGCTGCTAAGCAGTAATAGTAGACCCCGTATTCCAGTATTAATTTCCACAAAAATTTGACATTCTTTTTATAATCATACACCTGTTGGAACCATTTAATGCATCTCCATTTGCTAAAATGATGAGTGGAGGTCGTTTAAAACTGAGCAATTGCTCAAGCTGTTTGTGGAATTTTGGAATACTAAATGGCTCTCAGTGTCCTGGTGTTCTGCTCTAATGGGAAAATAATACTCTGCAAAACTTTTGGAGGAAAGGAATATGATGGAGTTTGAGAAGCAGATGATACATATGTGTAACAAAAGGACACATGAGCCATGATGAGAGGCAAAGGGACAAAACAAACACAGGCTAAGAAAATGCAGCAAAGAAGCTCAAAGGAAAGTTTCTGTTATCACAGTTTTAAATTCACAAAAATCTTGAGTCATTTCCATGTGTGATTGTTGTCAAATGAAACACCAGCAGCAATCCTAAACATAATAATGGCGATGATGAGAATGGAGCTGGACAGCTGAAAAATGGATTCTCTTCTGGATTCTTTCTCTCTCAGGAAATGACTGGTGCTTCTGTTCCCCTCTACAGTTTTTCATGCAGTGACTCTGCCCCCATAGCCTCTAGTTTCTACCCCAGCCTTTCACTTTGGCTGTGTAACAAAAAAATTTTTTTTAACTTCTGAACATTTCTAGACCTCAACCAGATTCTTGAAATCTGAACCTGGGCTGCTATGTACAACAAACCATCCTACCCCCGGGATTCAGAAAAGACAAATATTGTTTTACTCCAAAGCAAGTTTTCATTTACCTGGAAAAACAACCAACATTAAATATTATTAATTTTAACAGATCACAGCAGTTTGGACAAAGATCAAACAGTCTGTCAATTTGGTGATGGTGGTCCTCAATGTTAAGGATTAGTTGGAAAAGAATGTTCCCTTCTTTCTTAAGTTAATACAGGAGTCCAAACTTTAGAAGTGAATCTGATTTAGACTAGCAGAGTCTAGACATTATTTAAGGATATTTGATTAAAATAAATTTATCTTGAGTAAGATCGCTGGTGGTGATCTTGCCTTGTTTAGCTAATGCCTATATTCAAAACACATTCACAGACATGAGTTGCTGTTTTTGTGAGATGTACACTGGAAAAATTAGAGGCCAAGGGGCTCTCTTCTGTTTGAAGACATTAAATTAAGATGTAAGGTTTAACTCGTTCACTTAAAGGGAGAAGTTAGGGGCATTAAATTTGAGTTACAGAGATTAAGAATGGGGGCTTCTGCACCACACAGCTCCAGAACTGCCCAGTTCATATCATATTCTGAATGACAGCCAACGTCAGGAATTGTGCCGAGCACAGCCCGTGCAGCCATGCACAGCAACCCAGTGAAGGACTCAGGCTCAGGGATGAGAAAGATCTGGCTTTCTCTGAGCACTGCCGTTTACTCCTGGCATCGCTGTGGATAAGTCATGTACTCTGCCAGAGCTACAGCCTGCTCATTTGTACAGTGGCCATAATAAAATACCTCCTGCTTCCTAGAGGCATCACATGAAGGTTCAATGAACTAAGAAATGGCTGCAGGCCTGTTGCATGGCCAGAAACCAATTAATTCAGTTATCATTATTATTATTATTAGCAGTATCATTTTCAGTTAAGTGGTAATGCCAGAGCACCCTAAAAACTGGAAGCTTAAACATAAAGGCATACTACTTCTATCCCAGCTCTCAACATCGGTTCAGATAATAAATAAGAGACTTTGCTGATATTAACTCAGTTGTAGATTTCCAACTAAATGCCCTACTACAATGATTTGAAATATTCACCCAGCTCCCTAAATGTCCTTCAGGGAGTATTTAAATATGGTCCTTTGACAGTATTCTTTTTCTTTAATTTTCTCTCTCTTTCCACCACCCTCCCTACTCTTTCTGCTTCCTCAGCTACTGTCACATTTGCCAGGTCAGTCCCAGGGCTCCTCTTTGTCCCCATGTCCTCAACAGCACATGTGAGCACTAACACCTGGCCTGCACAGGAAACTCTGAACAGTGAAGATGGAGCCAACTGATTTTAAGGGGAAATACCCAAAAGGAATTAAACTCTGATATTATTCCCTGGAACCTCTTTCTTCTAGCCTATCACAAGGTACTTACGACCATTACTACAAATTTTGAGTGCTGCTATGCACCATCAATTGTGCTAAGCCTTTACATAATTTTATTATTTAATAATCACTAACTTACAGGTATAAATATTATTGCTCCTTTAGGAATGATAAAACCAAGACTTGGAGAGAGTTTGAGTTACTTGCCCAAGTTCATACAGCTGGTAAGTACTGAAATATTTATTTAAATATTTGTAACCAAATACGATTACAAAGCCTTCTCTTAACCAGTACCTTCTACTCCTTTTCCACTACCTTTTATAGATCCTTATTGTTTGAGTCAAATGCATCACTCAAACATGAGTCTTGGAGCATTGCATAGGAGGAAAAATAAGGAGAGCGAGCTCTACCACCATGAATAACCTATTTATTGCCATACTTCTCAGAATGTTGACCCAAGCCTTTTTTTGTTTGCTTATTTGTTTAAGTGGAGGCATATAATTCATGTGAAAAATACCACAAATCTGCAAACTAACACTACCGTGAAGGTAGAGTCATCCACAGGATGGGAGGCATGTTTATCCATTCCACCTTTGTTGTCTTCAGGGTTTATATGCTGATCCAAGCAGGCTCTGTTTTTAAGCACTAAGGAAATAGGATGATGCTGGCAGGTAGATTCCAGATGATACCAAAACATCCATTCAGTTAATATTGTTGTACCTAAGACCATAAAAAATGCCTTCTAGTAGCCACCTTCATTCTGGGAGTTTGGTGGTTGCCAACATGTGGGCTCTAGGCTCCTGGGAAACAGTAGAGCTAATGCCAGAGGTGAGTGAAGCTAAAACCAAGCGTTATGTCAAATAGCATTAGATTTCGTACAAATACGTTTATTACTTTTCAACGTATCGTCAAAGGGCTGGAGTGGTGGATGTGACTAATAATACACATTTTACAACACATATATGGAGGGTCATGAGACTTTGTAACAAAATGAAATGGATTTTCCCAGAAGATACGGAGCATTTGAACACCCTATTTTGGCCTTAAGAATTTTTACACTTAAGCAGGACAGAGATACAGGTGCCAAAGGGTATCCCATCTCTCTTTAGTGAAAGAATATGTACATTGATTCCTCAAAGTTCTGAAACAAATGATAGACTTTTACAGCTTTATGTGGAAAGGCAGGCTCAGGTCTGTAGGAAGTGAAAAGAAAAAAAGCAAGTAGATGGTTTCTACTATCCATCCTGCAATTTCTGCTGATGTCATTGCCCTTCTCTTTAAACCACCTTGAATTTAGTAGGAGAATAGATAAAATACCTTCAGAGTTAAAACGAGTTATAGGGGAAAAAAAGCAACATAAGCCTTTGCCTTCATGCCTTACCTACACATGTACTATCAGCAGCCTGCTGTCTGCAGCGCTTTGCACAATCGTCTTTAAAGAGTATAGTTGGAAAGAGCCGGAAGGAGAAATTGAGGATCTAGTGAGGGCCTTCTTCCTGTAAGACCCTGGAAATGGAAACGTGTCTTGGTCTCATAAGAAATACCCCTAATATCTAGCTCAGAAAACCGTATTATGTCAGTTTAATCCACTCCTTAGTATCCTCTTTTCTTGCCACCAGGTCACTGCCTTGTTCCCTCATATTTGAAAGTTGTCCCACCAACCCCTGAAGCATTAGACCTGGCTTGGTAGCCAGAGCCTGCCTAGGGATATACCATCTCCTAGATTGTCAGAGAGCCGTCCATCCTGCCAGGATTCCGACACTCAGTGTGCAGAGATCTCCAAGCTGTCATGCTTAAGTCAGCTCATAGACACCTGTCAGTTGGAACGGCTGCTTGCTGGGAAGACAGCACTGTTGTCTTTCTGGCCTACCACACACCTAAGAGGAGGATGCTTTGCAAGTGGACCTAGACTTTGAATCTAGAACTTGTTAAACAGTTGGTCTCTCTTAGCTTATTCACTTGGATTTAGGGGAAATTTGAACTTCTGAATTTGAAATTAATATTTATGGCACACTTTAATACATATTGAGTAATGTAAAGAATCTGATCGAAAGATGTGGTTTAGACCTAAGCCCCACCAGCAACTCATTTACTAACAGAATCCAACCCTAAGTAAAATAAACAGCTTTGCTTTCTACTAACATTTTATAACCACCTTAAGGGAAAGGTGGAGAGGGGAATTGGGTTTCCATGCGGATTTAATTCAAGAACTTCCCGAGAAAGTGCTTGAAGGCAATACAGTAGTGAGCCAACTTTCTTCTGTTAAGTCACACACACACACACACACACACACACACACAATAGATTGTTCCAAATAGAAGGGATCAACCACAGCTGCAAAGAGGAAATTTAGAATTATCATCATACCAGTATCAGAAGGTCCTTTATGGTTATAGCTTCATAAAAGTTCACAGTTAGAGTATTTGCTGCCAACTAATAAAAAAGTAATGAAAAATTCTGCAGATTTTTTGTGTAGACAGCAGTTACCTAATCCCCAAATCCTGATGAATTCATATATTCAAAATATTTAAAAGGCAAAATACACCCAAGAATTTATTTGTGATCCTTTTAAAGGCATAGGTCTTAACCTCATGAAGAGATAAGAAACAACTATATTGCTTGGCTGTACATCAATATGTGTTTGAAAATACATTCTGATTCCTTTATTGCCCAAACATTCAAAAAACCATAATTCAGCAATGACACTCCAGGGTGAATGTTATTAGGTAAAAATGAAGGCCTTGTCCCTTTAATGCCCCTTGATGTGTGTTACTACCCCAGAACCCTAGGCTTCCATGTCTTTTTGTGATTATAAGGAGGTCTCATTCATATATATATATATAAATTCTAACAAGGGGGCCTTTGTATTTATCTTACTAAACACATTCATCCATGTGGGACAAAACAGTTCCTATTGGAAGGGCAAATGGAAGCAAAGGAAAAGCGCTTGAAAATCTTTTTTCTGCTATTTTTGGTGCTGGGTTGTTCCCCCTAGTGTATTTTTTAATACAAAAGTGCAGACACCTTCTGTGTGTTTCATAAGTTTCTCTATGTATCCCTTCCTGTTCATATCGCTCTCTGAGCCCTGCGCCATCCGCTGGCTTGGTCTGTCTAGTGAGCTTTAGCCTCGAACAGATTGCCCCTAACCTTTACTTTTCATTAGAGAGCACAAAGCAGGAGGCGGCGGGGGAGGAATGGGAATTAAAATTGGAGGTGTTTCAAGCGTCTGTACTACATTATGCCACTATGTGAAAAAGTCATACAGTTTAAAATGAAAGGTGAGGTATGGTGCTTGTGACCTGGTGTTAAAATTCATTGCTGTGCAGAACTCATAAAAATCTGTATATAAATGTTGTTGTTATTATTTATGAATAATAATTGTACAATAATGATACCTCTTTAGTTAATTATTTGTGTAGAGGTCCAGTTACATTTAGTTATTGTCATTATTTATAAAATGTGTACATCTATTGAGTGCCATGTGCCAGTCACTATCTTAACATACTTTACATACATTATCTTGGATAATCATTACAATAACTAATATATATTATATTATATATAATGAGTTACAATTGCTTACTTATTAAGTTATTCAGTTAGTGAGTAAATGAGTTGAGATTCCTACTCAGGTCAGTCAGATCAAAAGCCCAATATCTTAACTAGTTCACGCCACAAATCATTGATATCCCTAGACTCATGTTAAACAAGTAAAGAGTAGTCTTTTACCACTCAAAAATCAGAATTGAAAAAAAAACAAACAATTAACTAATAAGTGTCCCATGCTTATTCAGGGAAAGAAAGGCAGGCATTTCTGAATATGGCTAACTGCCTTCACCACAAAACCACATAGCCTGAACTCTTTTGATGATCCTTTCTTTGGGAGTGGTTGTTAACATTGGAAAGCCGAATGACCCTGATAGAAGTCTAGATTAGCAACAATTGAATTTTTTTATTAACAAAAATATAAGCTTACCCATGAGAGCTACTGCCTGGGAGGTATGAAAGAAATATCCAGACATAGGATCAAAATAAGACAAACTCAATTTAAAGGCCCTCCTTTCACCATAAATTTGGTGTGCTGAGGTCACCTCAGACCCCTGTGTGCAAATGAAGTAGAGTACACCTCTTGCTTAACACAGATGTTTTACTCTCCTGACAACCACTTTACTTTGGTAACAAGATTCTTACATACATATATATATTATATATATAATATATATATAATGGAAATGCTACTGAAACGGGGTACAGGTCAGAAGTTCCCCCAAACAGAAATGTTCCCTGCAGCCTGTGTTTGGGGAATGGGGTAAGGGAAATGGGGAGGGCCGAGGACATTGCAATTAAGATATTTTGCATAACAAAAGGGCAAGCTGGTAGCTAAATAATAGCCCTGGTATTACCCTGGGGCAAAAGGCTTGCACTTGACTTTCAGGAAGTATCCTGACTCCGGACTTAGCCAGGACTAAAAACGGCAGCCCAAAGAACATAAACAATATGGGCAAACTGACAAATGTAGCTCATTGTGGGAGAAGTCGGAGACGGGGTCACTTAGGAAGTTCCAAGTCAAGATTTAAAAGTAGGGTCGACAGCCGTGGGAAGGGGGGGCCAGGGTGCAGCAGCCAGGCGGGAAGCAACAAGCAGTTACGCAGCCTGTAGGGATGATCTGGCCGTGTGGCCTGGGCTAGTAGGGAAGCAGACACGCTGCTACTTTGACTTGACTGTGCCCGCTCCAGCTGATTCCGAAGCCACCAAGGACTGCTTTGACTCTGTCTGGATTGTTGGAACTTGGAACCTATGGAGAGGATACTCTCTTAGGATTTGCGCCTTTCTTGGACATCACCATGATTCAGTGTAACATGGTACATGCTTTTCTGGACTATTATATGGAGGCTGAAGACAAGGTATCTCAGTTCCTGAAGAAAGAAGCTGCTTCAGGAGGATGGCGACCTTAAAGCCCACGCGTATGCCTTCCAGAGGGACTGGAGAACTGATTGTGCAGCCGATTTAAGTATAGACAAGGAGAAGGGGAGCTATTGGGTTTGTTTTTGGCTCATAGCCTGGTGGGAGCCAAGGGAAATGCTGGGTCTCATGGGGGAACAGGGCTCTGAGCTGAAAGCCACAGC
Organism: Noctilio leporinus; assembly: GCA_004026585.1. NCBI lineage: Eukaryota > Metazoa > Chordata > Mammalia > Chiroptera > Noctilionidae > Noctilio > Noctilio leporinus. The sequence continues at coordinate 306,279 of PVIW01000108.1, forward strand.
CTCCCAAGGTTTGGAATCCTATAAAAATAAAAACCTGTTCTTGTCAACACCAATTGTTGGGTCACACACCAAGGTGCCATGTGCACAGGCCCCAATTTGCTTGGTTATACTACCAGCCTGGAGTTTTTGCAAGTTTTTAGGGCTTCTGAACATTTTTTTTTCCAGTGAACATGTGAATCAAATAGAACCAGGAAAAACCACACACACAGACACACACACACACACACGCAAACACACACTCTAAAACAGAGGGGAAATAGAAAGGTCTCCAGAGCATTTCTCCTGGTCTCCACCCTGCCGTTTGCAGCCTGTCCTGTGGAGATGGATTTGAGGAGGGCAAACCACCTAAGTGCCCTGGACTGGCCCGTTGTTCTGATTTTGCAGGCGTATCATTTTTCACCTGAGCACCATCGCCAAACACCAGCAAGATGCCCTGGTAAAAACCCCGCACTTCTCAGTCTGCAGCTGCCCTGCAGGTCCCCTCAGTCCCAACCATTCGATCATAGCTGTGGAATTGCCTGGAGCTGTTTGTTGAACTGCCTCATGTTACTCTTTGACTGAGAGAGAGACAAATGTTCCATATTATCTTTAATTTCCATAAAATTGTTTTAATCTTTGCTTTATAATAGATGTATAACAGTGCCCTCGGGGGATCTCTGGTTTGTATTATAGGTGTCTCCATCGGAGTTATGTGCCAGATAGAACTGCTCATTGTTTGCCTTTCACCCAAAGGACTCGAAAGATAACTTTGAAACAAAAGATTCCTATGGGAATCATCCCTAAGTAGAAAATGGAGAATTTCCTTTCCCCCAATAAGCCTGCATCCACCACCACCCCCGTACCCTGGAGACAGGAATATTAGCCAAATCAGATCAGGAACATGAGCAGCAGGAGCTAAAAGATGCATGCCCTCTTCCTGACTGCCCCAGCTTTTGGCACATATATAAAAAATATCATCATAAAAATGTAACTAATTAGCTAAACTAAAAGCCCTCACCAACACGTCAGTCTTAAACATTTTATCTCCCATGGTTCTTTAATATACCAACTTGATGAAAAAGGAAGCAGGGAGGTATGGGAATGGGGACAGCCCCATGAATACATTTTTTGACATTTTGTTTATTATCATTTTATCTAGGCTAGAAGTAAATGGATGGACTTGTCAGCAGAAATCTCTTGGTGACATAAATAAAAAATCTTTTTTTTTTTCTTTTTAAGATTGTATTCATTATTTTTAGAGAGAGGGCAAGGGAGAGAGGAAGAAAGGGAGAGAAACATCAGTGTATGGTTGCCTTTCACCTGCCTCCGGCTGGGGACCTGGCTGGAGACCAGACTTGCAACCTGGGTATATATCCTAACTGGGAATCGAACCAACAACCTGTGGGTTAACTAGCTGGTACTCAATCCACTGAGCCACACCAGCCAGGGCAATAAAGAATCTTAATAGGCAAGGAGAATTAAACTAACTGCAAACGGCACACAAACAGATCTAATTTATTGGTTTCTTTTTCTCTGAGATGCTGTTCTGGATTCTGGCTTTCCCAGAAGAAACAGCTCAACCAAGATATGAGTCCACAGGCAGGGGAAGTGCCCTACCTGGTAGAAAAGGGAGGAAATGCAAAGAGGTGCTCTACGCATGCTTACCCTTTCTTCTGAAAGTTAAGTTGCCTTATTGCTGCTGTGGTATCTCCATGTAAAGCTGAAGCTTGGAAGGTTGCTTCTATTTTTATATTCTGGTCTCTGTTAATAAGCCCATGCTGCATTCATGAAAGAAAAATATTGAATGTGGCCACACCAGTTATAATATTATGGCTATTTGGGTTTAAGCATAATAAAGACACCAACAAGGGCGCCTCAGTTATTAATATTTTTTCAGATTAAAAGGCAGCAATAAATCATAAAGAGCATTTCCAAGCAGTAGCACTTTTACAGAAAATTGCTTGCTATTTAAACAAAATATTTGCTCTTCATCTCAGGAAAATATGTGGATGCTTCTGAACAAGGAGCTATTTTACCTACTCTCTGCCTCCTATAATTAGCCCCACCTGAATTGAAAAAAATTTTTTTTTTATTTGCTTGCCTGGATGACAGCAAAACATGGGACTCAAATTTGCTTTGGCCAAGTGGGCAGTTCTGTCATTAGAAGCCTATTTTTTTCCACAGAAGGTAGGGCTCTGAATTTGAATATTTGTTCTGCATCCATTCTTCTGAAAGGGCTGGAGACCTCCGTGTGGCTCACTTCTGGGCATGGATAAAAAGTAGACAAGGAGTTTTGATCCAATAGGTATCTGTAGGCATTTCTGCCCACTCCTAGTCAATATTGAATCTCCTTCACTTACGCCCTTACAAAAATACCTCTCAAGAACCCTGAGCCTAGAGGTCTGCACAGGATGTGGCCATTTATGTTCAAAAGTTGGCTTATTTACTTCTTGGGGTAATTGGGAGGAGGAATTGGGAGGAGGAGGTCACACAGATATTAACCTATCTTTCTCCACTCCTGGATTAGACGTGCAGGTTAGCAGGAAGTAATGGATATTTTAGATTCTTGCATAATGCTCATTTGACCTTCTCAACTTCATTCTAGTTTCTAAAAGAAGCCAACAAATTTGACTACATCTCAATGATCTCATAGCTAATGATGGTTTATTGTTTATTCATTTACACTAGGAAGAAAACGTAATCATGAAGATTTAAGTATTCCCTTTGGCCAAAAATAACTGCGTAGGCGGCAGATGGGATCAAGACCACAGGAAAAAACAAACTAACCCACCTTTTTCTAGGCGGCTTGAGGTGTCAATTTCATGCTCTAAGTTAAACATGTTTTCTTTTTCTCTCTTGAAAATAAGTTCCTAAAAAAGTTCCTGGCATTCCAAGTAAGGATTGTAAATCTACCAAGTTAATTTATGAACCAATAAAGTCCTGTCAAGTCTCCTTCTCATCTTCTGGAAAACAGGTCTGCGGAGAAGAGAGAGAAAAATAAATAAATAAAAGACCAGCTAGTTACTAAGGAAATACATTCTTGCTTCTTATATATTCCTCTTAAGCCTTGCTTTAGAGTCAGCTTCTGTGCATGTGGAATATGGAAATCCCTACAAACACAGAAGGTATTTGGGGTGATAATGGTCTACATTGTTAGATAATAAGGCTTCAAGGAAATTAACAATAAATGCACCCAAACTGCCATCAGATTAAATTCAAAACTCTAAATGAAAAGCTGAGGCATTTGGTTCCTTAGACACATAACGTAAAACCAAGGCTGTTACAAAGAGACAGTATTTAAGATGTTCCGCCTCTCTTTTCTCCTCAGTAAACACCTTATAAATTTGTCTGAAATTTTCAAATTTTGCATTTAATTGAGGCTTCTTGCGTGTTCATTTGAGTTTTGGTGTGAAAATATATCAAATCGTAACATGCAAAAAGCTGCTCTCTGAAGCCACATTTCATGACATGATTTCATCAGATGGTCTTAATTTTCTGCATGACATTATCTTTCAAGCTGACATAAAACTGGGCTGTGATATTTGCATCCTCAAGACAGAACATTGCAGCTTAACTTTGTTTCTGCTCATGTGGGAATTTGGGGCACTTTTACCTCAAGAATCAAACAAATAAAACTTCCTAAAATAAAAATTAGGTTTCCTTTATTCTTTGAATGGCTTTTTCTTGTCTTTTAACTTAAGAAACATTCTAAGCTCTTTTAAACAATGCTATAGTCTTCAAATCAGCTGTCTCAATACAATATATTATCTCTTGAGGGTCCTAGATATCCAGGTCAATTAGTCAAGGAAACTTGACTATTTTACCTGGCTCATATCCATATAATTGTAAATGTGAAAAAGAGAGAGATGTTCTTATAAACAAAGAGATTTAATATTTTAAACCTTGAAATCCAGATAAAATTTATCACTAACCTTGGAGTTGGAAGACCTCACCCTTGACTCCTTTACATGTTAGCTCTCACTGGGCAAGTCTCCTAGCTTTGCATCATTCAGCACATATTTCTTGAGTGCCCATGACCTTCTAGGTGCTGTTTTGGGTATATAAATTTGAAAATATTTATTTATTTGTCTAGAAATACAGATGATAAAAATAGGAAGGGAACCAAAAGTGAAGCCTAATCAGTTGTAGATAGGATGGAAATGAGACCAAGTTAGGTCCACAACCCATTTGAGATGTGATGTACTATAGACATGGTGAGGATAAACCAGAACTCAGTTGTCTCATTTCCATTCACTTTCTAACATACTGCACTATCTCCCATGCCTCTCTGACAAGACTGTGAGAATATTATTACTTGGAGAAAAGAATATTCCTCCTCTCCATTACTTGGTAGTTTTATCATTAAAACTTGTTTGGTTGGTTGGTTCTTCATTTTAAGAAAAAGGAGTCAGAGTACTGGATTGTTTCTGGTAAGCACAGGTCCTATCAGAGTCTTGGCATAGCAAGTACACAATAATCATTCTAGCTCCTGCACATTGCATTGAAAATTGAAAATGAAATTGAAAATGCTCTTGTCAAGGTCACCAATGAGCTCTGTATTTTCAAGTCTACTGATGTATTTTACTTCTTCATCTCTCATTAACATCTAACATGGCTAATCACTCCCCATTTGGCAGATATTCTTCAAGTATCTACAAGGACACCAAGTGCATGACTTCTCTCTTAGTAGTTATGTCTTATCCATCTTCCTTTCTGATTCTCCTCTCTGACCTCTGATTCCAACGTGCTACAGGTTCACCCCTCGGAGCTCTTTCCTTCATTCTCTAAATGCACTCTCGCTGTGAGTTTATCCAGTCAGCTCCACAGCTCTTCATACCATCTACATTCAGACAACGTCCTTGTCCTAGCATGTATCTTCAGACCTCATCTCTTATCTTCAGATTATACATCAAACTGCCTACTCATCATCACCACTTAGATATTTAATGTACATTTATCAGCTAAGAAAACATTCTGCTTGGAATAACAGAAAGTTTGATTGACATGACAGGCTTATTTATGTCACTCAGTCCGGGGAAGATATTCTTGCTCTGTGACGACCTTAAGAACCTACTCTCCTTCTAACTCCTATCCTTATGATGTATATTTGCTTCTCATCATCATGGATGGCTGCTACACCATAAGTCTTCTTTCTGCATTCCAGGAAGAAGGTGGAAAGATTAAATAATACACAGGAAACATCCTGACTGGTGTGGTTCAATGGGTTGGGTATCATCCTATGCCAGTTGATTCCCAGTCAGAGCACATGCCTGGGTTGCCAGCCAACCAGACCCTCAGTTGGGGATGTGCAAAAGGTAACTGATAAAGTTTCTCTTGCACATCGATGTTTCTTCCCCTCTCTTTCTCCCTCCCTTCCTCTCTCTCTAAAATTAAATAAAATCTTTAAAAATATATACAGGAAATGAAGCCTTTTCTTGGAGTTAGACATTGTTTACTTTTTTCTTTCTTTCTTTCTTTCTTTTTTTTTTTTTCTTTTCCCTAAGGAGTTCAGCCAGGAACATCTACCTACATTTTACTAGTTTCTACTCCAAAGGACAGAAGGGAGAGTGGAATGAAAGGGTGTTGACTGAGGTAAAGTACATTGTCAGGAACAGCACTTCACATTCAAGATGTGTTCCATATCTAAGTGAATTGCCCCTGCATTTTTCCTACTCATACAAAAATATTAGCATCATCATTGACTTTCCTCTTCTTCTCATATTACACATCAAATTCAACAGCAAATCCCTTTATATTTGTCTCCCAAACACACCCAGACTGACCATTTCACACCACTTCTTCCATTCTCCTGCATGAATTATTAAAAACCCTCTTAGCTGGTCTCTCTGTATCCTTGCTTTCCCACTGTAAGCTTAGTCTCAATTCAGAGACGAAGTATCTTTTTAAAGCCTAAGTCATGTCACTTCTTGCTTAGAACCCTCCATGACTTCTGCCTCACTCAAAATCAAATTCCAGCTCCTCGTGAACAACCTGCCATGGCCCCCTTGTCCTTGCCCCGGCTCCTTTTGGATCTCCCTCTGCTACAGCTACATTGGTTTCCTCATGCTTCTTCTAGCATAACACTGCATTCTCTCACCATGGGGCCTTTGCGGTGTTCCCTCTAGCTAAAACACCCACATACAGGTCTGCAGGTCCAACTCCCCCTTTCCTTTAATCCCGATTAAACCCGATGCTATTATACAGCCTCACACTGAATTATTTAGACAAAGTAGCAATGTCACCCAAATCCATCTCTTTTTGTCTCTTTACATTGCTTTAATTTTCTTTTGGATCATAATATGTACATATATGTTTTGTATAGGTTTGTGAAATATTTTGTTCTCTCAACTAGAACACAATTTACAAGATACTGGAGACTTTATTTCATTATTTGCCTGCATATGGTGGTCACTCAGCATGCACACAGCAAAGTAATACTTATGGGTGTCAAAACAATGGGAGATATACATATGATGCATTGTTTGATTTAATCCTCACAATCCCATGAGGTAGGTTTTATTACAATCAATAAAATGAAGGTTTTGAGAAGCTCAAAACTTACCCAAAATCTCATAGTTTAAAAGTGGCACAACCAGATTTTACTTATATATCGGACTCCAAAGCCCAAACTCTTAACCCCGTCTTTTATTGCCTTTCAATAAATATTGAAAGCATGATTGATATATTTACAGAAAAACAAAAGCCTAACTGGATTTCCCTTGTTCCCCGGAGCTTTACACAGTTTAATTCCATTTGCACTGGATGCTCAATTGTAGCCTTTTGTTTCTTGCGCTTTCTAATTTTTACAAGGAACATTTCACAAACCTCAACAATCCTCTAAGAGGAGTTTCTGGAATGACTCCGCATTCCCCTCCACCCCATGGAGGACTGGTCTTATAGTAGTTTGGATATTCTATGTATATCTCTTAAAAGATAATAAAATGGTATTATCACTGCCTAATCTAATGGACTAGGTTGGAGGGAATGGAGACATATTTGTAGCGTTGACTGTTTTTTTTGGATTCTCATTTTATAATTTAGCTGGTTGCCTGGCATGTCTTCTTGTGAGAAAGTTGAAGGAAATTTTAAGCAAGATTAAAGAATCTACTCCTTTGGAAAGTTTAAAAATAGGATTGATAAATTATGCAAATTAGCAAGGAATTGGAACTTCAAAGAAATTAGGCTAGATTTATTTAACAAATGTTTTTATTAAAATAGAAAGTTAATTCTACTGAGCTGTGATACATATTTTCTGTGAGTGGTACATTATTGAGAGAATTTGTGAAGAAATTTGCCATGCATGGACTGAATTCTGACTGTAGCACGGGACAGAAAACTTGATAATCCAAACTGCTGTATTGGCCTATGTGCATATATACATGTGGATGTAGCCTATATTTTAAGTGGGGCTTTATCTGGCTCAGACAAACAGGGCTGATTCTGGTCAGAAATTTAATTTGTTAAGACTTTGTTTATCTGGTCTATCAAGTATAAGCTTCTCCCTATTGGAAAGCCAGGCTAATGAACATGTCTGTTTATCCTGTTCTGGCATCTTAACAATATCTGAATTAATTGTTAACTCATTTCATTTAAAAAGAAAATGAACAAATTAAGAGTTAGAAAGACCATTGAAGAAACTATAGGTGGACTGAATCTTTAGCTTAAGGAGATAAATACGTATAGCAAATCTCCTAGAAGAGTAATCATGTCATTTCTAGGTACCTCTTACATTATCTAACCAGCTCCCAGGCTATCCATTGGTCAGTTGGTCTGTAAAGACAGGTTTTCTAACAGGACTCAGCCTCCAATCCCTGAAATTGACTTTCTGATTCCTGCCTCTTTCATACTGGAATGGCTAAGGGGCTACATTTTAAGTAGTTTACATAAATATTAGCTAAATTTAGACCACCTGAAGTAGGAGTTATTATTATCTTCTGGCACATAGCAGGCATTCAGAAAATCTTGAGAAAATTAAAGCAGAAAGAGTAGGTAGTTGCACAAGGTCACTCAGCGAGGAAGTGGCAGAGCCTCATTCAAACCCAGAGCCTGGGTTTGTCACCACTGTGCAACACCGTGCCTGCAAATCGCTGAGAATTCTGCTGATTAGTTAGCGGCTAGTGCCTGCTAGGTCATTAAAGTATTCAATTTCTGCTTCAGCAATGCAGAGTTCAACGCTTGCTACAATTGCTAAAATGCCATTTAGAAGGAAGTTCTGGACGGGAGTCCAGAGACCCAGTTTTAAATAACAGCTCCGCCACAAGCTAGCAGCCTGACACTGGACGAGTTAGAGCCTCTTGACTCTTCACTATCCTCCACTGTAAAATGAGGGGGATGGACACTAAATGATTTTAAGGTTCATTTGAGCTCTAACATTTTATGAGCCAGCTTATTCTATTATCTGTTCCTATTTCTATCATTCTTTAAAAGTTATTGCAATTGGTTTTTGAACAACTCTGTGCACTACAAAGCTATAGATGGTACTTTGCTGTGATAGTGAAGGGACTACTTGTGTCATAGCCATGACTACTTCTGGGGGCTCAATGTCTAGAGTGGGAGATAAACAAAGACTAGTGATACACAGCCTTTCTATTAGAGGATGATTCGTACAAGGGGAAGTAACTTAAAGGGAATCCACTTTAAATTTTTGTAGTAATTTCCTATTGGAAAAGAATCTAAACTTTTATCTCATACTTACATAGTTTCTATTATATTCTAGTTAACTTTAATTTCTACAGTGACCAAACAATGGGTTCTATTTTAACTTTTGAGGTAGTATCTTTCCAACAAATTTTATGGTAGCCTGATTGAATAAACTATTTCAAATTCAACCTACTATGTTATCATTATGTGTGTGTGTGTGTATATATATATATATATATATATATATATATATATGCTATATTCAGGCATCTTTGATTTTTCTAGAGGCCTCTATTAATGTTTAACCACTAAAATCACTTTCATTTAAACTCCATTTGCTCTTCTTGCCCATTTTTTAAAATAAAATGGTTGATTTTTACATGATTCTTGTTTGCCATTGGTTTTGCTGGTCACTCAGAGAATCAGGCAACATCATTTTCATCAAGTTTTTTCCCCAAGATTTTTGGCTTTGTTCCATTATGTAATCATTGCTCTTGCATCTGTGGCAAAACATTTGACAATGAAATGCTTACCAATAGATGCTTTGGCTTGTTGGGAAGAGACAAATCCTGGGCCAAGGTTAATAAATAAGGATTCTTGTGTAAGAATTAATTGCAAGTGCTCAGTACGTTAGAGAGTATTTTCATATTATGTCAACTTTGACTTCCCAATGAAACCTGATAACTGCAGGAACTCAGACATAAACATTTAAATATCAATGATCTCCAGTATAATACAGAAAATTATGGCAACCATATTTAATTAATTTACAGGCACACACACTGATCTCATTGATCTGTTTTCCCTTGAACACTTAACTGCACTCTACATACATTCACAAGGCTGAGGTCTTTTTCATTGAGAAAGGAATAATTCAGTTCAATAGCTAAATGACTTGTATATTCATTTTTAGAGGAAATACAAGAAAACTTTTAAGTCTTAACTGTCCCCTGCTTCAAAATAAACTTCAGAGCTTCTTTGTCATTTACCACCAACCTAAAAATGGCTCAGCTGTTTTTATTATATATTTGAATGGAGTGTTAATTAAAGTTAATGATGTCTTTATTTATTTTAAGGAAAGGTATTTCTTTATCCCTCGAATAATGACGTGAGTGCCAGATATTTGCCTACTGTTCATAAATGCTTCTCTAAGCATTTATAGTGCTTAGAAAAGTGCTTTGCATGTTATAAGAGCTCAATAAATATCAACATATTAATATGTTAACAAATTAAATATAACAAAGAGCATATCCTCATATTCCTAGTTGTTCCCTCCTGGGTTCCAAACCCAGAGCAGAGAAAGAGGTGGAGAAAGGAAGAGGCCAGTGAGAATTGTTCTAATGGAGAAGCAGATATCAGGACACAAATGATAAAATGATGAAAAAAAGCTCCAAAATGCTTCTTCACTGACTAACTGAGACAGATATTTTCTCTCCCTCTATTTGTTTCTGGTCCTAACACTCTGCTATTGTTGCAATCATTGCCCTGCATTGTAGTTTTTGTTTAGATGTGTCTCTCCCTACTAGGCTGTGAGACCTTTAATTCTGTGAGTCAGTCAAAGTCATCCCTCTATCCTTAGCACCTAGCAAAGTGCCTGACATGCCATTAGTACTTAATAAATCTTTGTTAAATGAAAGAATGAACATCTGGCAGTTGAGTATGGGTAGCTTTTAGAAATGCATCTTATAGGTAAAGCAAACTGTGCACAATAGGACGGGGATTGGATCAGTGTGTGTGAGACAGTCCAAATTCTGTAACAATGACTAGGAGAAGGCCACTGGACAACCAGGCCTTCCCCTTTTAGGAGCACCCATACACTAGCTACTGCCTAGAGCTTTAGTAAAACTATGGCCAGGGTCATGGCCTCCTGATCTCCAACTCTTTCGAAAACTTTTTATTGTAGTATTTCTGTTACATACCAGTTTCCTGCCTCTGTTCTTGATGTTTCCTAGTATTTCACAGCCATACTCTGACGGCTTGCCTCTGTGGTGGGCTGAAAGGCTTTGTCATGGCCTCAGCTAGGTGCAGCCAGGCCCAGGGGCAGAAGGGTGAGTCCAGATGCCCCCAGTGAAATCCTTTAGTGCTTTAAGTCCCTGATGTGGAGCCTGACAGCAGTTTGCTGCACTTCTGCATTTGCTACACTTCTGTTGACCAGCATCTAGTAAAGATCTTTTCTAAATAAGGACTGCGGAGAGGGGGAAAAAGGAGGGATCAGGTAACATGTAGAACAGGGTGCTCTACAAAGTGACAGGGAACTGGAGAATAAAATGCCTGTGTTTGTGTCCTGTACTGGATGAGCAAGAAGGAGGAAAGGGAAGGAAGCAAAGTGTTCCCAGCAAAGATAGTTCGGTCCATTTTCTTCACAAACTATTCCACTGTTAATAAAAAGAGGTTTCTTTTGATGATGGCCAGCTTAAGTGCACATTCTTTGCAGTAAAGTGGCTTTTAAAGCAAGTTTAAAGGGTTAGAAGGTTCTAGAAAAATGTATAACGAGCTGCCCTCTGCTTTTATGTCCCGCTAGCATCACCAGCCTCCAAACTTTTCTCTCTTCCCACCCCGAGGGCGGAGCCAATCTTCATTGGTCCAGAGGAGTGCTGAGCGAAGACTTTTTTGGCATCCAAGCCTCAGTCAGCTCAGCCTACCAGTTCAATTTCATGTTCACAGAGCCGGTGATGTTTTGGCTACTGACTTAAATGTGTTAATTTTTTAACACTCACCAGGTCGCCTTTTGAAGTTAACACCATTTTAGGGAAAGTAAGGGAAATTCACACCTCTTCAAAGGCAACTGCTTTCAGAAGTCTTACAAGAGCTTAGTGTATGTTGGTCCACATTGAAGCTCATTGCTTGGAAAAGCATAAAACATTTGTTCTGGAATTTTTTTGAAGATCACATAGATAAAGAATGAGTTCATTTGTCTGTTAAAAATATTTGTTAAAGACACAGCATAAGATGTTGTTGTGCTGGAAACTATAGGGAGGGATACAAAAGTTATTTCTCTCCAAAAAGAAAGCTGAGATTGCAGGAGAATCAGTACAGTTTTAACTGGGTGTCCTGTCTTCTCCACTAGATTTTTGCAGGCAGACTTCTCTTCAGCTTCTCTATTTTATTTATGTATTTAAAAAATTTTCTATCCCTAGCCCAGAGTCTTTTCTAGAGGACACAATTAATAAATGTCTTTTGATCGCTACTCCAAAGTTCTGGAAAATTTAGAAAATTTGCTTTCTATCCTTGTCTTCATACTCATTCTGATCCATAAGTCAAAAGGTATTGTGCAACAAAAAACAGGCACATGAAAAGATGTCCAACAATCATCAATCATTAGGAAAATGTAAACCTAAACCACAGTGAGATACCACTTCATGCCTGTTAGGTTGACCACTATCCAAAAAAACAAACAAACAAACAAACAAAAACAAAAACAAAAAAATACAAGAACATAAGTCGGCAAGAATGTGAAGAAATTGGAACCCTTGTGCACTGCTGGTGGGAGTTTAAAATGGGAGCTTCTACAGAAAATAGCATGACAGTTTCTCAAATTTTTAAAAGTAGAATTACTAGATGATCTAGCAATTCCATTTCTTAGTTTACATCCAAAAGAAGTGGAAGCAGAGACTCAAACAGGTATGTATACCCACATTCATAGCAGCATTGTTCACAATAGCTAAAGATGGAAACAATTCAGTTGTTTATCAATAATGAATGGATGAACAAGACATGGCATATATATGCAATAGAATATTATTCAACTTTAAAGAGAAGGGAAATTCTGACACATGCTACAACATGAATGAGCCTTGAGGATATTATGCTAAGTGAAATAAGCCCATTACAAAAAGACAGTAATGTACAATTGTATTTATGTGGGGTACCTAGACTAGGCAAATTCATAGAGACAGAAAGTAGAATGGTATTTGCCAGAGGCTAGTGGGAAAGGGAAATAGAGAGTTCTTTTAATGGGTGTAGAGTTTCAGTTGTGCAAGACAAAAAGAGTTCTGGGGATTAGTTGCACAATGTGAATGCACTTAATGCTACTGAACTGTACATGCAAAAATGGTTAAGATGAAAAAATTTTATGTGTATTTTACCACAATTTAAATAAGATATCATTCAAAGTAATGATTGAAGCAGTTATGTAGGTGAAATGCAGAAGGATGCCCTAATTCCCTCAGTATTCTTAAATGTGAATGATGTAGGTCACAAATAAAATTTCACTCTGATTTTTATGAGCTGCAATATTGGAATTGTATCAATTTCAGAGTCCATTAACTTTTGATAACCAGAGTGGCTGGTGATGTACAGTAGATTCGTTGTGTATAGAAGTGTGCGGGTGTGTGAGCACACCCTGGCCCACCCCGCCATGTGTACATTAAATACCGGGATGCAAAAGGGAAGGCAAGGCACATGTTAAATACTAAGGGGATAATAATGGCTGTTCTTCAGAGGGAAGGTCTGGTAATTGATGCAATTTAAAGGCATCATGGCAAATATTTAGTGGTAAAATGTTCATTTTATCAGGGGCACATCTCTAAAATGAGGCTTTGAGAAAATGATGCTCTGTTTCCAGTATTGCTCCCTCCATTGTGCTTTTTTTTCCTTTTTTCTTCTTTTTAGTTTAATCTCAATTAGTCACATTAGTGCAATTGTGTAACCCTGGCATAAAAAATATTATAAATAATGCAGATGGGGAATTTAAAGAATATAGACCATTGAGGAAAGAACTTTATTTCCTTTCCTTTTTTTTTTTTTTAAAGAAGAAATTTCCTGAACACTGTTAAGAAATGTTTTGTATCTACTGTCTGCAGTAAGAAATGTGGAATTAAGGAGAGCTATAAAATATAAAGACTCTAGACCAGCATATGATTATCCATATTAAGTTGAAGTAAATTTACTTTATGTTGCTAACTGTGAGTTTCTCACTTGCAAAACAAGATTTCCCCCCTTTGGTCTTTTCAGTTTTCTCAAATCCAAATGCCTGGGAAGATTTGGAAACTGAAGGCTAGTTTAGGTTGCTTTTGTTCTTTTAAAATGTTAAATTAAACTTTATTAAAAGTAATTAACCCAAAATAATCCCATTGGATGGGCTTTTCTTAGTCATTATCTCTCAGCAGGAAAAAAGGCAGAAATTCATAATATATGGGTATTTTGTAAAAATTCTTTTGGTTGAAAAGTTGCAAGGAACAGCTTTAATGAAAGACTGAGGTTTGGTTTTTCAATAGAAAAAATATATATTTATATACACACATATACATATTACATTTGAGTGTGTGTATTTATACAAATATATATAATCTTTTCCATCTTTAGAAACTAAAGCTAGACATGGATACCACATATCCCATGAGTTTCAGGTGTTTTTTGGGAACCCCTCCATGTCCATTTTTCAAACCCATACCTAACCAATCGCCAAGTAGTCACTATCTCATGTGGCCTTTTCACGTCTATTACTGTCTTCCTAGTTTTGGATTGTTATCTCTCCACTTAGATTAGTGTAGTCATATCTCTGATTCTAGAATTTCTCTAAAAAGTATAGACATTTACTGGTGCAAAATTAATCTTCATTCTATCATGTGGTTTTTGCCATGCCCATCTCGATGTCATGAAGTTCCAGTGGTATCCATGCCCCACTACTTTAATCCAAACCCTTGATTTGTCTTTGAATTCTTTCACAATCTGGACCAGCTAGTCCTTTCAGATTTATCTTTCACTATCCCATGTGAACTTCATGATCAGTCACACTTGGCTTTTTGCAGTTTGCAGAATACATTCTCCTGTGCTTCTGCTATGTCTTCCATGCAGACTCCAAGCAACAATTTATTTCTTATTGAAATTTCATCCTTTCCTCAGAACCCCAAACCAACTGCCATTCTTTCCATGAATCATTTCCATAGGTTAAATGCAAGTGATGACCCTTTCCTCTAATTCCTGAGCCAGGCTTCTCCTCCTGCATAGAACTGATACTTAACGATGTTTTATATCTTAACTTTCTGTATAAAACCCCTAGCACCCACATTTTTTTTTTCAGGAGCTATGCTTTATCTATTTTGACATTTTCAGAGGATCTATTGCTCTGTGTTTTACATAGTGAATATTTCTTAATGGAATACATTTAGTTTACTCAATTTTTGTAGCTTGTTGAGTAAATTTGTTGAGTTAGTTTAATTAATTTACAGAAGAAAGTTCAAGGATTATTATACCAATACTATAAATTCAGGAAGCATTTATTGGGATACTTGCTTTGCTCTGAGCAAGTCCCAGGTATTGGGAGATGAAGAGACTCAGATCAACACACCCAGGCCATCAGAGGAACTGAGTCAGGCAACCAATGCACAAGGAATGGCTGCCAGTATGCAACTTTCACTCAGGCTGAAGACAAGCCTCTGCACTCATAGAACCACAATGAAGAGGAGAGTGAAATGTAGCTCTTTCATGATTCTTCTGAACCTGGTGACACTCTGTTAGATACAGAACACAAATCTTTATAGTCCCTATTTTCCTCACCATTTTTTTTCTCCCCAGGGAAGTCTGACATCAACTCTGTTTTCATTTACTGATTTGCTCTTTCTCTATGACAGCTTTAAGAATTTACTTTTTATTTTTGATGCTACCATCATAATCCAAGTATGAAGTTTTTCCCTCCACATCATTTTGTTTGGCAAAATCTGAGTGTTTTAAATCAGATGTGATTTATTTTTATTTCTGGTTAATTTTCAGAAACCTCATCAAATATTTTACTTACTTATACTTCTTGTGGGTCTTATATTATCCATATCTTGATATTTCTTCTTCTAGTCTCCATATCTTGTAACTTTTCTTCTAGGCTTTGTTTTTGCTTTTGTTTTATCTTCTGAAAGATCAATCTGTTGACATAATTAATAAATTAAGTTATTTTAACATTTATTACATGTATGTAGTTTAAATAGTTATTAAAATTCAATCAAATAATTTTTTAGATAATTTATTTTTGAGACACCTGACATTTTATTTATGTATAGAGTTCTTTTTTTGGTCTGCCATATTTTCATAGACTTTAAGTTAACCCTTCTTTATAACTTATGATTGTTATCAATATCTCAATTTACCAACCCGAGGATGTTTATTATGCTTATTTTAAATGTGTGTTCTCTTTAATCCATTCATTCTACTTTGTGTGAAAAGAACTAGTTTCAGTTTTGGTCTGTCACAGTGCTTTTGCACCTCATGTAGTTGACTATCTTTCAGAAAGAGAACACTAGCTACACCTCTGCACTTACACTCTCCAGCCACAAGCCCTCTGTGCCATCCCCCTGTCACTCAGGCAGGCACCAGGCTGGAGTGGTACCAATGTTTTTCTGCTTGATGATGATTTTGGGGTGGGTAATAAGTATGCCTAAGAATTTCACCCCAACCTATCACTCCACTATTACACCTTTTTTTCCACTCTGGGCTGCTCATCTTTACCTTCTCCATGCACAGACTCCATGACTCAGGTATTTTCTGCCTCTCCAGGGCTCTTGCACAGTTTTATTTTTCTCAAAGACATTAACCTATATCTTCCTTTTATGGCATTGCTAGGGTTGGGTTTTGGGTCATCAAGCCAACAGATATGTTTAGCCTGGCTCAGATTTTTACATAGTTTCACAGTTAAAAATATTGTACCCATTTTTATGCCAATTTACCAACTGAGCTATTTTAGGAAGAAGTGTTTCTTTGTATTTGTCAAGATGGTCAGGGTTTGGTCTTGGTTGATGTGTTCTTGGCTGGCAATATGAAAAGCATATACAATTTAAAGAGACCATGCCTAAAGTTTAGGCTACTAAAAAGTCTTACTCACTATGTAAGTCAGGTTTCAGTCTGGGAAGCAGAACCACTAGAATAGATAGAGGTAAAGACATAGGTATACTGAGATCTGTCCAGAAAAGTCTGACCACTGTTACTATAACGAGAATAGTTTGCGAGACAAGAGTGGACTTGAATGCACATGCATGAACAATGAAGCCTTCATTATACTAGTCAGTGGAGGTGGTACTAGTCAATAATGGTGGAGACACCACTGAATGAGCATGTGCATTGTGTGGCAGTTGCACTCAAAATGACTGAGCCAGCACAGTAACATATCTGCATTAAATTTTGTGTTAAGCTTGAACATTCCTTTATGAAAACTATTTGGATGATTCAGAAGGCCGTTGCTGATTAGCAGCTTCATCACAATAGCATGCCTGCTCATGCATCACATCTTGTGCGGAGGTTCTTAGAGAAATCACTCAGGTGACTCATCCCCTCTACAGCCCAGATTTGGTGCCCTGCAACTTCTGGCTTTTTCCAAAACTAAAATCACCTTTGAAAGGAAAGACATTTCAGAAATGAGGTTCAGAAAAATATGATGGGGCAGAGGATGGCAATTGGGAGATCTGTGTGAGGTCCCAAGGTAACTACTTTGAAGGTGACTGAGGCATCATTGTCTTATGTACAATGTTTCTTGTATCTTGTGTCTTGTGTCTTCTTCAATAAGTGTCTCAATTTTTCATAATGCATGGCTGGATACTTTCTGAACAGACCTGAGAGAGAGAAAGAGAGAGATGGAGATATATAGATATATAGATACATTGATATACAGGCATATCTATCTATATACTATATCTATCTATATAGCTCAATGAGATAGAGAAAATTTATTACAGTGATTTCTTTTCTTACCTAATTATGGGAACAAACTAAACCATTTCTGTAATGTTTCTTAATATTTTATACTAGGGCTTGAAGTGCTAAGGGCAGGAGTTAAGAAGGGAATGTGGAGCATGAGGAGAACAAGAATAAGCAAGAGCTCACCAATATAAGCTGTAACCCACCTGTCAGTTCTCAATGTCTACAATCTACATAGTAATTGTGTCTTATAGAATAAGTGAGTTCTCCTCTTAATATGTGATGCAGGATTTGAAAAAAGCTAAAGGAAAATCCAGGGGAAAAGAGCAGTTGCAGGCCAACCTACTTTCCACACCAGCGAAGTCAGCCAACACGAGTGAAAGGTGCATGGGTTGCAAAATTGCCTGGTGACCATGCCCTGCCCTTTGGAGACTATAAAACAATATGACTATTGCTTCACTCCCACCCTCCAACTGTCAAGCAAAAATATCTCTTGTGGCCCGCCTTAACTTATAACATATATATATATATATATATATATATATATATATATATATGACATATATAACAGGGAAAGGAATTCTGGGAAATGTGATTCAACCTTGCCAAATCTCTATGGCTCTTCATTCTCCCTCATATTCTACCTATTAGCCACATTAAATTGACTGTTAGAAAGTCTTCCCTATGCCAAGGGAATTGAATAACCGCTTATAGAAGTGAGTACATCCTAAACAACCCCCTCAAAATTTCTACCTTGCATTGATTATTCAGTATTCCACAGATCAATTTCAACCAATTGACCAAAAACACATAGCGTATCAACCATGGTCCTGGCAGGAAACAGTTGACACCTTTCCAATTAAGTAGATTTGAAGACAATTTACAAAGGGACTAGTTAAAGGCAGTGATCAGGGTATAAGAATTCCTAGGAATATGAATTGGGTGCTCTAGAGCTACTCATAGTGGTGCTCTTGCTGTAATCTTGCCCAAAGTGATGGGAGTGCTCATTTACTGAGCGACAGGGAGACAGTCACATAGACAGCTGCCTAGAGAAAACTAGGGATCTTTCATAACATGACACAGCCAGTCCAAGTTATACCTGCAAATTGATGAGCCAGAAGAATACTTATTTTGATCTCTCTCTCTTCCCCTTCTCTCTGATCTCACCACAGAGACTTCCCACAGAGACCAGACACAACAAATGCCAGAGGGCAGATTCATTACCAGTCAGGACAGAGAGTATTTTGAAGAAGAGTGGAACATATGTGAGAAAGAGTAAATGGGACAAAATTCAACAAAACAATCATTATCATCAACATCATCATCATTAACATCCACACAGAAACTAGAAAGACCTAGAAATTACTTGGGCCATCTCTGTTACTTAAAAGGTTAAAAATGGAGGTCAGTTGCTGTAATTTTTTAGCATTTAAGTTTCCTTAAAATCAAGAATCTCTCTCTCGTATCACCTAACACCCAGCACAATGTCTGTCTCATAGTAGGTGTTCAATAAATGTTCATTTAAGTGATTTGTTGAATCACATAAGACAGACACAATTTAAACACTAGAATGCCAACAGTGTACTACCGCCACCTAATAAATAGTATCTTCATTGTCAAATATCAGAAATGCTAGAAATTGAACGATTTAGCTTTCATTGTTTACTCCCATCCCCACCATAAGCGATAAAAGTCAGAAAGCAGGAAAGGAGAAAATGAAAGGGCCTGCATGATTTACCAAATGTGTAATGAACCTCCAATTAATCTGAATAGGCTGCAGCACTCTTATTCCTGTTGAATCTTTTAGTATTGAGCTGAAGTTTCTTTTTATGCCTTCACAATTGCACAATAGCCAGGCAAGGGCTAAAGCCTTCTTACATTTGGAAAATGACTCCATATTTCTAATACTAGTTTCTCCTTTAAACTCTTTGTAAATGATTTATAGTAGTAGCAACTCAGATCATGATAAGATAAAGGTTTTTAGAGGTCATTAAAGAATTTGGGGGAATTCCTACAAAGATGCTTGTCTTACAGTGTCTGAATGATAAGGCAACTTAACAATTCATGTCAAAGTTTGCAAAATGCGTTTGATAAACAGTTTATTCTGCAGGCATCAATCATACGTGCTCTCCGTGCTGTGTTGTATTTTTCATGAAGTGAACTTTAGTGACTTTGCCCATCTACAGGTTTTCGAGATTGTGGCATGCTAAAGAGAGCTTCTCTTCCCCCCCCCTCCACAGTTGCGCTTCAAACCTCATAATGGAACCGCCATAATGCAGGTTGCCAACGTAAACACCCTCAGCAGGCTTCGTAAGAAAGTAAAGTATGAGGAAGCCGGTGTCATTGGAAAGGGAAGATTCAAACCTCCCTTGAATGTGAGAAAATAGATGTACTGGGGGAAGAAGATCAAGTATGCATGTGAATGCAGTTACACATACACAGCATTCCTAGGTGCTGATGATAAGGATCAAATGGAGATAATAATGTTTCATATATCTGTAAATACTATAGTCACAAAGCAAGGCATTTTATAGGGATGCATTCCTGAGATAAGGTGGAGAGCTGATTTCCAGTTTCGACTCTGCTCTTTGCTATGAATCCTCATCTGGAAATTGAGGATAATAATACCTGCACTGTCCACATCATAAGGTCTGTTAGAGATGAGACAGGGAAGCTTAGGAACCCCTTGTGTGACTAAATCATTATACAAAGGGGCTATCACAATAAATGTTGGCTCAGGAGAGAGTATTTATCATTCTTTCATAATTAAAATAAATAAATAAAATATCCAAGACCACAGGATAACTTGGTTAACATACGTTCATTCGACTTTCTCAAATCTTACCATTTTAGAAGCATTTGCAACTGCTTATAAATTACTTCTCAAAATTGCCCTGAGCTGAAATATTTCTGAGTGCATGCTAAAAGCCTATAAATGCTTCTGTTCTTGAACAAAGTGAAATCAGGTTACGTTAATAGAAGTATTAATTAATTTGCTCTAATTTTATTCAGCAGAATTAGCATTACTGAAAAGTCTTTACCATTCTTGAGCACCCTAAAGTGCACGAGGCTTTAGAGATGGGTCCTCCAGCTGCAGCACCTACCAGAGAGGATGAATGTGCCGAAGATTATTCTCCAATTTGGAAACCTGAGACGTTCCTGGGAAGTGCTGTGGGGTGTGTTATAATGAAAATACCAATCCACATTAGCCATGGTTGCCATAAGCAAAAATCTTAATATCTTGGCCAAACCTACTTAAGGTTCATGTAATAAACCCGCATTCCTAATTTTATTAGTGATGTGCCAAGTTAAGCACTTTGTTGGCCTTTAGACAGATTTATAGCTTGACTGAACTGAATTAGTGGTGACTGACAAGAGGACATTGTTTTATAGGATGCTATTTAGATAAAAACCTGCAGGGTGTTTCTGTAATGTTGTCACTTCAAGTCCAAACAGGAAAAAAGAAATGTGTATTAAGAAGGACTCTTCATTAGCTTTTATGAGTTTAATCTAGTGCAGTCAAATGCTTCCTTATAAGGCAAGACATTTTAATGTACAGAGACAACCTTATCTCTGTTCCAGGTTTCAGAATAAAACAACCTCTTAGGCTCAGTGCTGCATCAAAAAAGAAAGTTTGATGAGCTGAACTTTATTAAGCACTGAGCACAGTGGCTGGCACATAACAAGCACTTTCTGTGTTTGTTAAAGAAGTTAAATAAAGAAAACTGAAATCCGTTTTTCTCATCCTACAGTTTCTATGTTTATTTTTTTAAATCACATTTAGCTACCCTCCCCATTCTTACCCATATTATCTTGCTAGTGGGGTTTTCCAGATCATTAGTCATTATTTTTCTGCATGGTTTTTAAAATTTAGAAACCTTCTGGTACAAGGAGGAAGACCAGATCCTTCTGTCTATTCAAGGTCATCAGCGTTAATATTCCCACTGGGTTTTCATACTAAAAGGAATCTGCCTGTGAGTTACGGGGGATCGTATTGGCTTCAGGTGGCTTTGGTGAGAATGTGAAGTTTTGTGCCTCTTTGTACTTCGCCATCAATAGCTGGATGACTCTGTGAGCTCAGACCCTGGTGGCTCTCTTGGTCTAGGTACTGGGAGACTTTTTTACAAATGAGTGCCAAGGCCTATAAATGTGTTTTCCCAATGACCTGAACAGGTCATTGGCCTGAATGTCAAATCCATTAATCCAAATTCTACCCTGTTCTCTTTTCTCATTAAAAAACAATTCCCTAAACTCACTCCTCCCTTCTAGGGCAAAAGATAAAGGTAACTATATCCAAAGCTGAGTTTATATTTGTCTCACAACAAGACTTTATTTGAAACTCAAACCTCCAAATCAGAGTTCTTAAAGAGTCTCTTACAATGTGTTAAACTCTTTGAAAACAAGCCAAACAAAAGGAACCAGCCAACAATTATGACATTGTTTTCACATTAAGAAAAATATCCTCCCACTTATGTATCATTAGCAGAGGTACATAACAAGCAGATGCCCACAAATGTAGAAGTAAATTCTAAAATGTGCCTTTGGTTTCACTTGAGCATCCCTGGACACTTTGGGCCCAGGTGGGACTTCACTGGAGGGACTTAAGTATGTTTCACTAGGATTTCAATATTTTATCTGAGGATCTCAAAATATCTGAAAACTATGCATTATTTCTCCCAGCTCTTCACTAGCTGTACTTATTACCTTCATTTACTTAAGCCCAAGTCTAGCAATTAAAAAACATCTGCAAGGCCACAAGAAAAGAAGTAGCCCTGGTGATCCCAACCTCTGCCTTTAATGGAGTTCATTTCCACAAAACACGGCCCCTCCTCTATGGGCTCTCAGCCACTTTGGTAATCCAGGTACAAGGAATACAAATTAGGCATCATCTGTCATAAGTCTCATTCTGAATGTTCCTAACGTTTTTGGTCAAATGTCTGGTTATAACATGTAGACTGTCTGGTACTGTATCCTGCCTCCTCCACAAATAAGTGGCATGATCATTCTGATTGCTTCTCTCATTTATAAAGTAAGGTTAATAATAGTATTTCCCTCATTGGGTTATTTTGAGGATTGCATAAAATGTGATGTTCTTAAAACAGTGCCTAGCACACAGTATCGAACAAGTGGCAGCTTAAGTATTATTATTGTTATTATTATTAGTAGTAGTAGTATTACCTTTCTTTGAAATGAAGAAATCCTCAAGTTATACCAGGCCTTACTTCTGCTCTATTTTATCTGTTTGGTGACCTTCTAGACATGTACAAGAGTGAGCTTAGCATGTACAAATGCAGGTACAAAGGATAAAATCCTAAAAACTGTCATTGTATCTGTATCCCTATATCTGTACTGACTGTCTGCTTCAGCACTCAGAGTTAAATATTTATGTTTGTATGTGTGTGTGTATGTGCACATTTATATACATATCCATGTATGCATAACTGTATATATGTGTATATTTCCTATGGTAGAGCTAAGTGATGAAATGAATGCAAACAAGTGACAATCCACCTGGCACTAAAATATTGCTTCATCAGTGCTGCATTAAAATTCCTACTAGGCTGCTTTTATTTCCCAAATTTTGTTTTGTGTGTGTTCATATCTGGCTCCTAGGTAGAGCGTCATCTTTATGAATCCTAGTTTGAAAGGCAGTTCTCATCACTACACACTAATGTTTAGGCTTCTCTTCTCCCTTCTCTTCTTTTCCTTTTCTAGACTTAGATGAGCCTTCTTCTCCCCTATTCTGCCCCATTAACTGTGCTACTTGCTTTCTGGGGCCTGGATAAAGTCACATGGCCAAGATGCCACCTCTAATTCCATTCTCCATTTGTATACTGGATTTTGCTAACCACTTTTTAAATAAAAATACAGCATGATTCTAATGTACTAAGGGGTTTCACGGATAACCATATAATTTCAAAATGATACTGATTTTGTTTATATGCAGCATAATCTTTTACAGTCCTTAGTCTTTATTTGAAGCATTGCAAAGTGGATTTTTATGAAAGGTATTATAAAGGACTCCTTGTTTCTTCATAACAGATCTGAACATTAACTGATCAGAGTTCAGATAAATAGTCTTTACTCTCCATTAAAATATTAAAAAGCCTTTGGTAAGAAACTGGCATAAAGATCCTTCATTCTTGTTTAATGAACACTTGTTGGCAAGTATAACACTTTAATAGCTTTGCAGAATGAATTTTGCTTGTGCATCCTCCATTTCCCTGTCAGACACTTGTCCAGGTGCTGGAAATTTATTGGGAGAAGCATATTTTTACTCATTAGTTTTGTATTTGATTACAGAACAGTAAAATATGAACCACCAAGTCCCCGAGGCATAGCTGTGTACATTGAGATTAGTAATTGCATGTCATCGTGTTTTCCATTGGAATTTATATGAACAGAGAGGATAGGTGTTTCTTAAGTAGGTTTAAAAGCAGAGCAAATTTGTATTTAATCTATTTTTGCAGCTCTAGTTTCCCTAATGGAGAAAAGGTTAGGCTATATCATATATTTTAAACATAGTTTTAATTTATTTTATTCTCTTTTCTATTTTTTTCCTTCACAGTTGAAGCATATCAAATTTTCATGCTAACCACTACAAAAAAAAAATCAGTGCCTATAAGAATGACATGATATAAAACCTGTCAACAAAGACCAGTTTTGCCCACATTCCAGCAAGCACAATGAGGAAGGATGATTATAGGTGTGGACAAGCTTCACCATTCAAAGAAGGAGCTTAACTACAAAACAGAAATTACAGGTTGATCTTCAAGATACACATTTTTTTAATCTACAAAGTTTTGGATTTTTTTTTGGTATGAAAATTGTAGTTTTCCCCTTTAAAAAGTTGTGTTGGGAAGCTGAGGTTGTAATCTTTTTTGGTTATACTTACAAAGAGAAATTATCATTTTGTTGTCTTGCAGTATAATAGTAAATAAAAGAGACACATTAAGTGATTTTGCTATAACTTGTGCTATGGTTAAGCAGTGCCAATCACGTTGTGCTCTTTCCTATAAAGATGCTCATAAATGCAATTTCCAAAACAGAATCTAATGAGGGACTTAATGGTCACAAAACTGGCACCTTTGATAATTAATGTTTCTTACTGATTTTTGCTGATGCAGCATAGTGATAAACAGGGTTACAAGTTAACTAAACATATTCTTGAGCCACTAGTTAACATAAGAGCATAAGAAGACCTGACTGATGTGGCTCAGTGATTCGGCGCTGGCCTGCGAACCCAAGGGTCCCTGGTCCAATTCCCAGTCAGGGCACATACCCAGGTTGCAAGCCAGGTCTCCAGCCAGACCCGTAGCTGGAGACAAGTGAAAGGCAACCATACATTGATGTTTTTCTTTCTTCCTCCTTCCCTGCCCATCTCTCTAAAAATAATGAATAAAATCTTTTTTAAAAAGAGCACAAAAAGAACTTTAGTAACATTAGTAATGTTATTTACTAGAGAGTGAATGAACACTTGATTGTATCCTTCTAGGATCAATGAGAAAACTTTAGACAAAAAGTGTCTATTATGAGAAACCGAAAGCCCTCTTCACATGGAGGATATGAGAATTTCTGTGACTTACCTCTTCATACAAGATCCTATCGACAAAAACTAAGATACTTCACTCCCAAGATTCTCGGCTATCAAAAACATAAATACATTTTTTAGCACTTTACTATGTGGCAAGCACTTAAGTCCACATTTTCTCATTGCATCCCTCTGACAATTCCATATACATAGTCTATTATACAAATAACTGTCCTCGTTTTAAAGATTAGGTTCCTGAGGCTTAGCAAAGTCAAGGCTTCCACATAGTGTATTAGTAAGAGAGGCCATTTGGAAGAAAGGTAGTGCCATATAAAGTCTGCAATCTTATTGAGTATGTGACGCTTGAGTTTGAATTCATAATCTACTACTTATGTTGTAGCTATGTGAGACACTTAGCCTCTTTTGTCCTCAGTTTCCTTTTCTATAATGTGAAGAAGTAGACTCGGAAGACAGGCACTCCAGTCTGCAAAACTCAGAACATTTCCAATATACCACTCTTTTAAACACATGAGTTAAATTAAAGGTAATCACTTGTCTCACAACACACAGAGCAAGTCTAAATTGTGACGGAGAGATACCTGAGTCTTTAAATGTGACATGATTTTGCAAGCATCTTTAATCAAAAGTTTGCTAAAGGACTAGTCAACCTGGCTTTGTATGACCTTTCTAACCATTTGTAATAATAATGGATGAAATTTTGTTGCTCAAAGCGCATGCAGACTTGATTTGTCTTTACCCTCAATTGCTAGTAATAGAATTTGATTTGGGGGTGTATGTACATAGTTCTTGACATTATATTGAGTAGTTGACTCAAGACCCCTTTACTCTTTTGAATGGAAAACAATCTAGATCAAAGTTAAAATGTATAAATAGTTGAAAAACAATAACCTAAATCTTTACTAGATATTCCTATTTCAAAGGAACTAATATTACTATTACTAGATATTACTATTTTAAAAGACTGTTAAGTAATTTAATTTAAAAACTACCACTTCTAGTTTTTCTTAAATTGCATCAATGTTGTATGGCTGATGGATCATGTTTATTTTTTACTGCTGTTTATAAATGCCCAATGGCTTCAGAAGGGCCAGGCCTACAAGAAATCATGTGCATTTCACAGCTGAGATTTAAGGGATTTGAGGGAGTCAGAAAAGCTGAGAGATAATTGAGGACTCACAGGGGAGGCCTAGAAGGGCTCAGAACAGCAAAGGGAGGCTCAAGGAGGATTGCAGAGGCTCCAAAGAAGCTGTGAGTGGATCTGTGTAACAAGCAGAAGTCAAAGGAGCTCCTAATGGTGGAGGAATGATGAAAGGGAATTAGAATGTCATGAGGACAACAAGAAAGAAGATATAAATACGAGCTAACTATCCCCAGAATGCTGTCTTTATTTTGAGCAACCTCACCTATCCCTATTAGACTAGACCCTGCCTATACGCTCATAACTCAGGACCCAACTATAAATCCAACTTTCTGCTGAACATCTCTGGGTTGGCCAAAAGACACTTTACACTCAACACACCCCAGACTGAATTCATCATCTCTTTTCCCCAGCTCCCAACTTAAGTGTCAGAGTAGCTCAGAGACTCTCTCCAATTCGTACCCTCCACTTAGAATCTTCTGGTTCCAAGATGGTATCTGAAACTTGGTTCATTCTTTCTCTGCTTGGGGCCAGTGCCCACCTAGACTTCAGTTTCACCTTTATTCTATGCTTTGCAGTCCCACAGGTCATCCCTGGGTTTTACCATGCCCGTATCCCTAGAGTAATCCAGGAACTGGCTTTCTACTTATCTAAGAGGAATCCATCTGCTATCTAATTTAGAAATTGGAACTTGTTTTAGAGTTCTCCCCTCTTCTCATTCTCTCTGCCTAATAAGATACCAGGTCTTATTAAGTCTACCTTAAAAATTTATCTCCCATTCCTTTATGTCATTTTTATCTTCTTTCTCCACTCTCATTTACTTGAATTCATTATTTCATCAACCTTTGACTGGAACATTGAAATAGTCTCCCACCTCAATTCCCTCTCTGCACTATCAATCCTCACCTCCCACTCATTTTACTTAGTCAGGGTTCTCAAATACAAATACAAGTATATCAAATTAATTATTCCAATTAAAATCTGCTAGTGCCTCCATATTGCCTTCAAGACAAAGTCCAACCTTCTTAAAATGGCATATAAATCCTTTTGAAGTTTACCCACTTACTTCTTCCACATTACTTTCTGCCATTCCTCATGTCACATGGCACCTTCCAGACACATTAAACTACTTACAACTTAGTGCCACATCATTCTTCCACACCTTTGGTATTCCCTCTATTTGAAATACTTTCCTTTCAGTCCCCTCCCCTCCATTGTCAACCTGATGAACAACTCATTCTTCAGGGTGCTGCTTAAGTGTCACCCAATCAGAAAAGCGTTCCAAGAGACTCTTCAATTCAATCTCCATAATCTTGAGTAAACTTACCCAAACTGTATTATCATGGAAGGAAAGGGACCAGACATGCCCAAGGCTTGCAAGTAGATCTACACAACAGAATGGGAACAGTTTGGGGGTGGAGCCTTAGCCAGCTGAAGAAGCTGGAAGGAAGTCTGGCCTACAATATTAGGCATGAAACCTTTGGAATAGGTCAATATGCTGTAGATAATAGTTTAGATCTGAAGAAAGTCAAATGAAAGTCATGGGTTTCCTAAAAGGGCAATGAAGCTTAATCAATTAACTTCAGTAGGCAGATGGTTACCTGACATGTGGAAGTTAAGTTAGAGAAAGTAGAACTACAGTCCCTATGTTTACATATAGCTGGCTAACTTAATACAGTGGGGTTTCAGAGCAGGAAATAAGACAGATGATCAGCAACAGGAACAAGGCTAAAATTAAAAAAAAAAAAAAAAGGAAGCAAGTATAGAAATAAGTTAAAAGCCAGTGGTAAGAAATGAAAGCATACATTAAAGAGTGGTTTGATGCTGTGCAAGAAGTACCTCCACACTGTGGCCTAAGACATCAGCTTAGGGACTGAGGCCCAATATCACTGGGGAAAGTGTGACTGTAACCCCCCTGTAAGTGGCTGTGTAGCCAGGGGCCAGGTGGAAGCCGCCACCTTGCACACTCCAACGGGTATTAATTCTGACAGAGCAGCAGCTTTTCTCGACATTTGGCCTAATTTTTTCCCTTAATATTATTCAATGCAATTTGAAGAGCAATTATTACATCATTATGCCTTACTTTTGTTACACCCTTTACTCTTCTCTAGAAAATCTCTCTCCTTGATATTTTCAGCCTGCCAGCATTTGTAAATTGTCAACACATCCCTATTCATTGTTGCTTAGTCAGCCCTCTTCCCAGCTTACCTCCTTATCCTTTCTCTGTATTCCAGGCCATTTGTTATACAAGCATTTCCCTAGCTCAGATGTGCCCGCATCTTTCTGACATGAAAATACCCTCATTCGAACAGGAAACTGGGGAGGCACCTCTCTGTGTGTTGTATGCATCACTGTTGACCAGCATGGGGCAAACTGCTGTGGAAAGAGTTCCTTCTTCTCTCTGCAGAGGCCCTACCCAATCTGTTCCTTTAGAAAAAGAACTTCAGTCCTTCCTCAAATTATAATGACCTCCTTGTCTGGATGGTAGTAAGCAATCAACTCATATCTGAAGCCTGAAGAATTTTGTTTGATTTTATAGCTTAGTGGCTACAGGCAGCAGCTTTAAAGACAGAGAGTCCAGATTTGGGGTCTGTTTTTGCTGTGCAAACTTGGGCAAGTTCCTTAACATCTATAAGCCTCCGTTTTCCTATCTGTAAAATGGACATGGTATAGAACTCTAAAAGCTGCTGTAAGAAGAAAATACACATGAACACAGTACAATGTTGTTGACATAGTAATTATTCAATAACTGGGTGAGTTATTATATATATTTAGAAAAACTGTCAGACCCTAATTCTTCATTAGGAAATTTTTTTTTTTTTTTTTTTTTTTTTGGAGTTATCAAAGCTGCCATTTCCTGAGATTTAGTAGCTGACAGGTCAAGTTTGTCAGGCTTTGGGGGTTTTAGTCTCCCACATTCATTGGTTCTCTTCTTCCCATACCAGCAAAAGCAGATTTCTCTGCCATTTTCACCCTCTTTTTAAAAAATTCCCTGACATAAAATTCTAGAAGGAAGGAGGTTCCTACCACTTTTCAGTTAAAATCCTTATTGAGTCAAATCATCTTTGGATTAGAGAGTCATGATGAAATGTATTTAGTGAGATCTACCCCTTCCTCTTCAACTCATACCAAAAATTCTTTTTTAATGTGGAAGGGGCACTACGGATGAAAATATAAAGGCAAATTCTGAGTGCCCAGAAGCGCTTTGAGCCTTGAGGGCAGCATAGTTCACACACACCAATCATATTTATTTTCATCTTTACACTAAACCTATAAGGTAGGTATCATTATCCTCATATTACTTAAGAGGAAACTGAGGCTCACTGGTTTTAAGTACATTAGAGCCAATTAACTGCAAAATCTGAGTATCTTCATACCATGTCTCAAGCTTAGTCCAGTCTCCTAGGCAACAGTTTAAAAAATACATGGATTTTAAAAATTTCTTTGGCCACTGTATTGCCTCTCAGCTGCTTTAAATTTGAAACCAACATTCCTGGGTTTGAATCCTAGCTCTACCTCTCATGAACTGTGCTATCCTGGGCTCTATTTTAGAGCTATTTTAAGCCTCATTTTCAATGGTAAAATGAATATAATAATTCTTTTATGGAATAGTTGGATAGACTTACTAATACATCACACGAGTTAGGAAATGGTGGCTGTCCTCCTGCTTTTTCCTTTATTTCAGGTCATGGGCAAACATTCTCAGCTCCCTTTTTCTTTCTGAGAAAATCTCCTTTGTCCATAAAATTGTTAATGATTTTCAGGTACATCTGAAGTCAAGATATGCCTCACTAATTTCCACCCAAAACACTTTATGATTTAAATAGTTCTGCCTTGCTTTATTTAAACAATGTGCCATCCAATATTAGGAAGAAGTGAAAAATAAGATGGTGTTATTTGGAGTAAGAAATGAGGAGCTAATATTTTATTTTTATTTTAAGTATCATAGAAAGTAGTTCTCACTCACCTCTGCCCCCAGCAGAACACGTTGCCACAGTACCTAAAATTTATATTTGATCATGTCATGCAAGTCATTAAAGATTATTTCTGAAATTTCAGAATTGTTTGGAAAATAACCAAATGATTTCACTCCTACCAAAGTTTGATGATTTTTTTCCTTATCCAGAACATTCCAACAAATTTTATGAAACCAATAAATATCAAGAAATTCGTCTTTTGTTTTTTCCCAGAAAAAGGAAACTGATAAAGTTCTATCTCTGTTCTTAACCAAAGAGATAACCCCTGTTTTGAAGGCAGTGTAGCTCCATACAGAGAGGACAAGGTAGCCCTCAAACTTGAGTTCAAAGGGCAGCCCTTCCA
Source organism: Noctilio leporinus (assembly GCA_004026585.1). Lineage (NCBI taxonomy): Eukaryota > Metazoa > Chordata > Mammalia > Chiroptera > Noctilionidae > Noctilio > Noctilio leporinus. Next base: position 336,527 of record PVIW01000108.1, read on the forward strand.
CTTAATGTCTTGTGTGACCTTGGGCAACATTGTCCCCATCTTAATCACCTCACCTGTAAAACCAGAGGGGTCCCTCATTCTTTCAGGATCAATCAGGACACAAGGGGTACTGCTGAGCATTAAGGATGCAGGAGTAAACCCAACACAAAAATCCCAGCTTTCCAAGGCTTGTATTCCAGATGCAGAAGCTGAAATTAACAAGTACGTAAATAATTCCTACATGTCAGATGGTGAGAAATAACATGACTAAAATAAATAAATAAATAAAGCAGGCTAAGGACAGTAGCGAGTGCTGGAGAGGGTGGGGATGAGTTAATGTTGATACCAGAGAATGGGCACTGCCAGCCTCCTACCAGGGTTTTGAGAACAGGCTACCTAAGAGTGTGCACAAGAGTGTTTATACACTTCTGATTGATTATAAAGATGAAAGCAAAAATGGTAACCATGAAAATAAAGCAGGAAAACAGATATTTAAATTAATATCCATCCCCGGAGCCAGTACAACGCCAGGCTTTAGTGTGAGATGATTTTATCTGACTTCGCCTTCTGATGTGAAACATGGGATTTTAAGTCATTTCATCCCTCTTCATCTCTACTGCTTCCTCTGCAAAATGGGACTAATATAACATCTTCCTTAAAGAATGGCTGCCAAAGATTATTATATATTTTTTCCTGAGATAGCCATGTGAAACGACTATTATTTGCAGCCCACTTTATACAACCAGTGTGATAAAAGTAAATCTAATGAAGTACAGGGTTGACCCCCACCCCCACCTTTAAGTGTCAATGGTTCAAACTTCTTAGTCTACAGACTGTTTTAAGCTCAAGTGAATGCAAATGTTTTTGTGATGTGTTAGTAGTATTTGTGCATAAAATTGAAGTTATTTCAACAAACGATACAAACAGATTGGTGTAGTCTGGGTGAGCTTCATAGGACTAAATAGAAGAGGAATAATACACAAGATTCTTAGATATGTCCTTCCCTTTACTGGGAGCAGTCCCCCTGCCTGTTGTCCTAAGTGATATTCAGTTGGCAGGTGCTGTCACCTGCCGCTCATGATTACAGAGGTTTTTCAGCCCAGTCATGCTTGGGAGAACGCTCTGAAAAAGATTGCCACTCTGAGATTCCATACTCACCTCTTGTGCAATTCATCTCCACTTGAAACTGAACGGAATCCCATTAATTATCACTTCAGGTAGTAAATCAGTTTCTCATATGTGAAAAGAATGCTGCAACCCGAGTCCCTCTTTTTGTTTAGGATTGCCAGAGGGTTATTACAGATGGTATTGAACTCATAAGAATAATTTTAGCATTACTGCAACAACAAAGCATTTTGTAAATGCATAACCTTGTTTTTCTCAAAAAGCTCTGAATAACTGTTAAGTCACATTGCTGGTTTAAGTGTGATAGCTTTTCTCTCTCCTCTCTCTGCTTCCTCCAACTTTAAAAGCATTTATTCAGTCCCTGGCTTTAAAGTCAAGGCGATGTGCTGATTGACTGCGCTGACATAATTGTGTTAATGACAAGACACGAAGGCTACATTGTTAGATAGGTCACTTATCATCACTATTTATTTAGTTCCCTCTGCCAAGTCTGAATTATACTTTTTATACATTGTGGTTAGAGTCAGTCATTTAAAGTGCTTCAGTGTTGAAACAACATTTTTTTTTACAAGTCTTTTAGCCGTAGTTCAGGAGAAAAAAACTGTCTTCTACAGCATCATTAAACAGGGTTCAAAGTAAGTCCTTGCAGAAAGATGTGTAGTTTGAGCTCTTAGGAAATGAAATCTTTGATCTCCAAAATGATTAGTGGAAACATTTTTGTACACAGGCCCATTTTTATCTCATGTTAAGAAAAATAATACAATTTAATCTACATTATACTTTTCATTCTGATGCCTCAAGTCAACCTGTGTCGCTAGTGTCTAGAACTGCCCTCTGATCTTTGCTGAAGGAAGACCCTGGAGACAAGCCAATCTTTCAAGGCAACGGAACAGTTAGCTAAATACAGAAAGACCTTACTTATTGTACATGGTGCCACCATCCCACCATCATATTTTAAAAGGATGGTATTTCAAAGATATGCCATTTGCTAGGGAGTTTTTTAAAAGGTGAAAGTAGAGATTTTGAATAAAAATGAAATAAGTAAATAACAATGAGTCATTAGACTGAGCTATTGGTTCAATAAGCCATCCCAAGGCTGATCTATAGCAATAGGAAATACTACCTGCCTTTAAGATAAGAAAAGAGAATGGATGCTAAAACAGCATACAGGTAGAGTACACTCTTAGACTGACCTGCCAGAAAGGATCTAAAAGGGGAGTTGGTTAAAACAAATGCTCAAATTGTCTTTCACCTTCAAAGAACTTGCTTTTGTTCTTGTTGTTGATTTTTCTTTGCTGTACATGCACTTTAAAGCAATATTTATTTACTAGCTGCCAGACATTGTTCTGGGCTTTTGGGTAGTAGTGAACAAAACCAGGCTCCTGTCTTCATGAACCTTCCATTCTGTGGATGAGATAATTGAACATGCTTGCAGGTGAAGGCTACCAACTCAGGCTAGAGTTTCTCTAGGATATATGTAAGGATGTGGCTGCTGGCTTATACGATATGCTCATCTTTGGTTTCACTGATTTTGCCAAAATGGTCTCCAGCATGGCTGTATCAATTTGTATATATATGAGAGCTCCCCGTCATCTCACCAACCTTCTAGTATTTTTGTATTTTCAGGTTTTGTAAATCTGATGGGTGAAAAATGTTATACAGTTATGAATTAAACTTACAGTTCAAGACTACCAAGGAGATTGAGCACCTTTGTTGTTCAATCACTCAGTTGGTTGTTAGTTGTTGGACACTCTGTTTTCTCTTTTGCCTGTTCATGTTACAGGCTCAGTTTTTTTTTTCCTTGTTCATTTTTAAATTGGGATGCTTGTCTTTTGCTCATTGATTTGTTGGAAGTTTTAATGTGTTCAGAATCATAATGCTTGTCCTTTAGATAAGGCAAGTAATTTTACCTGTTTTGGCTTTTCTTTTTTCTCAATAATCATTTGCTAGACAGTAGTTTTTAAGGCTGACAAATGGTTCCATTTTTCACTTTGACTTTTCTATTAAATTGTTTTGTCTTACCCTCATATCACAAAGTCATTTTCTAATTTTTTCTAAATGTTAAGTTTTACTTTCCTATTATGGTCTCGAATTCATCAGGAATGGACTTATGTGTTTGGTATCAGATAGGAGTTCAATTTCTTTTTTGTCCCATATGGATAACTGGTATAAATATGGCAGACCATGGTTTTATAGTGCCACCCTAGTCACATATTATGGTTCTGTATATTCATAGATCTCTTCTGGACAACAGATCCAATGACCTATGTACCACTGGTCCGAAATGTCTAATTCTGACTCAGTACCACACCTTATTAATTACTGTAAGTATATTATAATGATATTGCTTTTTTCTTATTTTAATTTTTTTACTTTATTTATATCATTTACACTATTACAGATATCTCTATTCCCCCCTCCCCTTTTGCCCACCTCAACCCACACCTTGCACCTCTTCTTCCAGATAACATGCCCCATTTAATCCTCTAAATCATCTTCACCCTTTATGCTTCTATATTAATTTTATAATAACTTGTCAGATTACATTTAACAAGATCTATTCAAATTTTGATTAAACTTCCTAGATTAATTTGGGAAAAATTGGATCAATATAATGCCTTGTTATTCATGAATATGTTCTCTCCACATATTTAGAGCCTCTTAAAGTTTTAAATCATTCTCCTTTAAGGTTTTCACTTCTCAAATTTTTTGTTGGACTTTCTTTTCTAAGTATTTGTCTAGTTAATTTATAGGAATGTGCCACATTTTTGTATTTTGATCATTTATCCTAAAACCTTGTTGAAGTCTTTTTGAAATCTTTAAATGTTAGTATTCAATACATTTTTTTAACCTCATGAATGAATTATATATCTTGTCCTTAACTTATTTTTAATTTATGTCTAAATATTTTCAGCTTATATAATAAGCATAGCTAGAATCTCCAATACAAAAATGAAAGCAAGTGTTGTCAATGTTCAACCTATCTTTTCTCTAAAATTTTCAAAATATTTCATCATGATGTTTATTGAAGATACAGTAATTTTTTCATTTTGAAGAACTTTTTTTTCTATTTCCAGGTTTTTAAAGCTTTTTAATTTTTCTGCATCTGGAAAGTAATCTCATGTGGTTTTACTCCATTAATTTGTTATGGTAATGAGTTGCCTACATAAATGTCTTAATATTAAGCCAACATTGCAGTCCTGAGATATGCTAAACTTAGTCATCCTGTATTTCTTTTAGTACATTAATATATTGTTAAGTATATTTTATTTGCAATCTATCTTACTTTCTTAATTGTGGTAAATTGCACATAACATAAAATTTGCTATTTTAACAATTTTAAAATGTATGGTTCAACATGGTTAAGTAAAGTAATATTATTGTGCAACCAATCTCCAGAAATTTTTCATTCTGAGAAATGGTTTCCCCTCTCCTGAGCCCTCCACAATCATCAGTCTACTTTCTGTGTTTGTGAATTTGACTACTCCAGATACCTTATTTGAGTAGAATCATAAGTTATTTATCTTTTTATGATTGTCCTATTTCATCTAGCATAATGTTCTCAAGGTTTTTAAGTTCATCCATATTGTAATATGTCAGAATTCCCTTACTTTTTAAGACTGAATAATATTATGGTATTCATGTATATGTTTTCATATATATACTACGCTTTATCCATGCATCCACTGATGGATACTGGGGTAGCCTTTACCTTTTTGCTATTATGGATAATGCTGTTATGAGCATGGTGTGCAAATATCTTCTCTTATTTATGACTTTTAAGCTCTATTCATGAATGAGATTATCTTATATTTTTTCTTACAATGTCCTTGCTTGGTTGAGATGTTAAGTTATAATAGCTTAATAAAAATAAGTAAGAAAAATTTACTTTTATTTTCTTGCTGAAATGATTTACATTTGACTTGAATTATCTGTCTCCTAAATATTTAGTAGATATGACCTTTAAAATCACTTGGATTTATTGTGGCAGAATTTAAACTATTTATACAATTTATTTATTGTCCCCAGGGCTATTCAAATTTTCTATTACTTTTTTTGGTCAGTTGTGGTAAATTATAGTTTTCTAGACATTTTTTTCTACATAATACAATTTTAAATATGTTCACATAAAATCTCACATTATTTTAAATTAAATTTGTACTTTATAGTTATGCATTAGTTTTTATTCTTAATATTTCTTTTCTATTTTCTTCTTTCTCTTATATATTAGCTATTATCTTTTTAACCAATTCTGCCACACATTTGATGACATTTTAGTCTCTAAAAAAATCAACAGGATTTAAAATTTTTTCTCTTATAGCATCTTTATTTTATTCATTTATACTCTAATTTATAAAATTTCTTCTTTTCTTCTCTGTTTGATTTTATTCTGCTGTGTTATCTAACTTCTTGAGTTGAATAATAATTCAATAATAGTCTTTCTTCTAAGAATTCAAGGCTATATAGTCTATGTATACATAAATTCTTCTATGTATCACTTCAGCTGTAGTCTGCAAATTTTATGTAGTATTTTTATTTATATTAAATTTTAAAGATTTAAATAATCTGTTATAATTTTTTCTTGATGTATTAAAAATACAATAATGATTAAATTAAAAAGAAATTAAATTTTAAATTTTAACATAAAGAATTTGAAAGGTTATGTTTTATTTCATTTTTTATTATTAAATTATTTCCCTTTTTTACTTGTAAGTCATGTTTTTATTGTCTAAAGTGGCTTTTTTCTCTAATAGTTGAATTTTAAATTATATCTCCATCACCAGTAGCTATAGACACTGTTTTTTTCAATTTCAAATTAAACATAAAAGAAGTTCTATATTATTCAATGTTCATTGTAAACCCTATATAAATTGTTGGCTCTTGAAAATTTCTCATCTTTTCTCACCCTTTGGTTGACTTTCTTCAAAGGAACTCCAGTGCTGTTAATCCTAGAAGTATGTAGCTTGGAGTAGAACCTATATATATGGGGAATACAATATAGGGTTGAATCTGATCATCTAGCCTACTGATCTCTTTGCCCATGTGTGAGAGCCAAGGACTTCATTGCCGACTTAGCAAACCCAGCAATGGAGGATCCTTGAGCAACTAACTCTCAAAGTTCACTTCCCCTGGATATACCAGTGCTGTTATGCACTGAGGTCTTTGGAACAAGCCCTACCACAGAAGTCTCATGGGAAGAAAGAGAATAGAGAACAGGAGGTAAAGAAACCAAAAGATGAAGATTTTTAACCCAGGCTGGATCATCCTATAATCTACTCATCCCTTCCAATAAAGTAGGAAAACTGTGTGGATATGGCTTTTGCTTTTATCTGTGGCTAACTTCAGAGTGAAGGGGGCAACAGCATTGAGCTCTCACCCCATGCTTCAGCCCCCAAAAGTTTCATTGTTTCAAGAACATGATTTTCAGACTGATGACCACAGGGCAAAAGTGCTTCCCACGTGCAAAGAGAAATGCACCAACATTGAAAGATCAAAATCCTCTTATGTCCCAGCCAGGGTATACATAATCAGGTTGCAAGCCAGGTCTCCAGCCAGCTCTGTAGCTGGAGGCAGGTGAAAGGCAACCATACATTGATCTATCTCTCCCTCTCTGCCTCTCTCCCTCTCCCTCTCTCCAAAATAAAAATTTTTTAAAATCCTCTTATGACCATATTTTCCCTTGACCTGTGACCAACTAGGATTAAAGTGAAGAAGTGATTACAACAAGTGGAACTCAGGCATTTGGGATTTTATAAAGTCATTGAACAAAGGAAGTGCATGAAGCTGGGATGAAGAAGATGCCTAGTACTACTATCAGAAGAATGTCTTGCACTTAAACTAGGTAAATGTAATAAGTGAAGTTAATGATTAACTCATTCATTTACTGAATGTGATAATTAGAGCAAGTGATAGCATTTACTAAATACTAACCCTTTATATTTATTCAATCATTTAACATTTATAACAGTCATCCTGACATTTCATCTCTGTCTTATAGATGATGAAACTGGGGCATGAAAAAATTAAGGATCGCATGGCTAGTTGGTGACAGAGCTAAGATTCTAATCCAGGCAGGCTAAATACAGATTCCAGGTTCTCCTTAACCAGTCCACCATATGATAATATACATATAATGTTTTCTGCCTTCAGTGGCCTTACAATCTAGTTAGAGATGCCCATGTAAATAGCTAAGTAAAATTCAGTAGTGAACTATAATATGCCTAAGAAAAAAGAAATTTAAGGAAAAGAAGAAAGATTTTTAGTAAAATGAGCAATTTGCAATTATTCCTTTGTCATCATTTAAAAGGACTGAATTAAAATTCATTACTAGATTTAAAAATAAGCCCTGGCTGGTAGGGCTCAGTTGATTGAGTGCTGGCCTGCAGACCGCAAGTTTGTTGGTTTGATTCCAGGTCAGGGCTTATGTATGGGTTGTAGGCCAGGTCCCCAGTTGGGGGCATTTGGAAGTTCTCTCTCTCTCCCTCTCTCGTTCCCTCCCGCCCTTCCCCTCTCTCTAAAAATAAATAAATAAAATCTTTCTAAAAATAACAACTGAGATAAAAAAAAAAAAAAAAAGGAGCTTAAGAGAGAAAACCAATGATTCTTTTAGGTTCTTGCCAAATGGAGGAAATAACATCTAAGATGAGAACTTAAACAATGAATAATCATCATTCAAATAAGGACAGTGAGAGGAAAGGGCTCTAGAGAGAGGCAAAAATATGCAAAGGCCCTCATTGCAGACACTATGTTGGAGGAGCAATGTTAAAAGACATAAAAGTAACTTCTCCCACAGCCCCCAAGAAGTGCTATGACAGTTAGAACCAATTCGACTAGAATGAACTATGCAAAGATACATACCAAACTAAAATGTCCTAAAATACGAGAGAAGCCATCTTCATAGTGGCCTAAATGCCTTGCCCAATAGGAAAAACATGGCATGCAAAAAGCAAAGATAGAACTAGTTTTCTTAACTTCTGATAAGCTGACAGACTGCAACATGTCAGATAAATTATGTTGTTCAGTTATTTTTCATGTGTTTCTCCCTCATGTTCTCTCCAACAGACTCTGAGTTCCTTGAATACAGAAATAATATCTAAATTATGTCTAATTTCCTTTAAGAATAGCCCAGAGAAGCTCTGGCCAGTGTGGCTCAGTCGGTTGGAGCATCTTGCAAACTGAAAGGTCACATGTTCGATTTCCTGTTGTGTCACATGCCTGGGTTTTAGGTTCAGTCCCCAGTGGCAGCTCTTGAGGAAGGCAACCTATGGATGTTTCTTTCTCACATCGATACTGCTCTCTCTCCCTCTTTTCCCCCCTCTCTCTAAAATCAATTAGCATGTCCTCAGGAGAGAGTTAAAGAAAAAGAATAGCCCAGAGAAGATATTATAGACATTATAATATTATAGATATTACTTGTTACTGGTGAACAGTATCTCCACCATTATTATTTACATCTCATAGTCTTGATTTATTTACATTTTTCAAGACCTTGGTGTCTTGGACCTCTAAAAACGAAAATTAATAGTTTTCAAGACAGGCATGAGTTAGTATATTATTCCTGTTTGGATCAATTTGCTGAAAGTGAAATTTATCCCCCAGATTATAGTTCCTTTATGGTCATTGTGGTGTCAGTAAATATGGCTTTCCAAGTAAATACTGAATTGACAGAGGGGAGCAAAAAAGGGATGGATGTAACACAACAACAATAAAATTAAAAAAAAAAAATACTGAATTGACACTATTTTCCCTATATTTTGCTTATGTATTAGGAATAAATGGGCAATATATTTAGGAACACACTCTTTTCTTCTTCAGACAGATTCTAAGCTATTAGGGAAATCATTATTTGGATAATGATTAAATACAATGTATATATTATACCTGTAGGTTAAAGAAGATGGAATTTTTTTAGCTATACTTGAGTGCTTTGGAAAGCAAGGTGTCTCTGACCATGCACATCAGTTCAGACAGTGAAGCACTCCCTTAATTTTCTTTTTGACAATGGGAATACTGTAGGCAATAAAGACCTCTGTTGTCCTTATTTAGCCCTGTTTTCAGAACATGATGGGTGGATGCATGACATAAGTGGCTTTTTAAAAAACTACCGTTTTTTAACACAGATCTCTGTGAATACGTAAGTGTACACTCTGTCTCTCAATATCAAGATTTTATTAACTATGGGGAAAAGATGAAAAATTGTAAAATAAGATACTTTTGTTTATTTTTTAAAATATTTTTGGTCCTGGATGGTGGCTCAATGAATAGGCCCCAGCCTGCAAACACAAAGGTCACTGGTTCAATTCCCAGCCAGGGCACATAACCAGGTTGCAAGCCAGGTCTCCAGCCAGGTCCATAGCTGGAGGCAGGTGAAACGCAACCATATGTTAATGTTTCTCTCCCTCTTTGCCTCCCTCCCTTCCCCTCCCTCTAAAAATAATAAATAAAATCTTTAAAAAATAAATAAAATATTTTATTATTTATGCTTTTACAGTTGTCCCAATTTTGCCCCTCCACCCAGCACACCTCCCACTTCTACAGTCAAGCTCCACACTGTGTTGTCCATGTCCATGGGTCCTTCATATATGTACTCTGACTAATCCCTTCCCCTGATACTTTTGCAAGAAGTCTTATTTTCAACTGATACAAATGTCAAGAGCAAAATATATCAAGCTATTTCCACTATTGCTGATCTCAGGTATAATTTATTACAGGTATAGACATTGAGTTCTACAATGTTCCAGACACTGTGTTTGACTCTAAGAATATAGTAATTACAGTAGTGCATAAGAGACACATATACTCCTAGAGTCATGCCATACTTCAGTGTAAATAATCTTTAGGGTAAATCCTGGAGGTTATATAAGTGGCAGACACACCTCTTGTAGGAAGACAATAGTAGTACCTGTCATTACTTTTTACTTTTAGGAAAACAATTATTGTCCTAAATTCATTTTGTTCAATTCTCTTTACTGGTATTAACTCATTCAAACAGGGAACACACCAAAAGAAATTTCTATCTATATGCAAATGTTCAACAAGGTCTGACAATTATTTCTAAACTGATCCACGCTAAACTTCCTGTGTGTCATCTTTCTCATCTTGTGCCCTCTCTAGGTGTCTCCAGCCTACCCATATGCAGCGAAGAAACTAACATGTGGTTCCCATTAACTTGACTCCCACATTGGATCATACCTTTCAACCCAACCCAGATGGTGGATTTTCACATGACTCCTCTGCACTTTAAAAGGTTCTTCTTCACTGCATGTCAAATTTGGTAACTTACTACATGGAAAACTATGCCTATTCTTCCAGAGTATGGTCCATTTTGACTGATTTAAGGGAAGTTAAAGAAAATAAAGGTCCTCTATCTTGCTATGAAGTTAAAGGGGGAGGGGTGAAGAACAGCCTTGTTGGGTATTTTTGCATTGCTTTCCTTAATTTGATTTTTATTATCTATAATTTTTAAAATTCTGGTAGAATCTTGCTTCATATTTCTTAGAAGATTTCTATTATTCTAACCTTTTTCTTGATCTTAATATTTTTAAGCAATAAATTTCTGTAAGTGTATTGTCTGCCTCTCAAAATAGAAATTGTAAATCTTCAAGTGATTTATGTAATCCGAACTCATCCTTTCATGAAGCCATCATATGTCTTTTCTTTCCCTCATTCTTTGAATTATATTTTCCACCTGAGGGCCAGTGGTTTTATTTTGACTTTTAATTTGTGATAAAAATTTTATCTTTGTGTCATTCTTAATAATTCATTAAGTATACTTATAAAAATACATACATGTTGAAAGGAAATGGAATAAATCCTGTCAGGTATTTTTATAGAAGAAGAAGAAAGAAAGGCAAATTCTTTAAAGTAACTCAAAAAGTTTGCTAGGCAAAATGTTGGGAATCAAAACTCTAACCTGGGAAAGGTGATAGTACAGGCTAATTCTGGGGTTTCCTAGCTGATTTGGGTTCTTGTCAACCTCTTACCTGGTAATCCCTGATAGTTCATAATTTCCTAGATGGATAATCAGCTCTGTTCAAAAGAAGTCAAATGCCTTGTCAGTCATTGAAATCATACAGTTTTTTTTTTTTAAGTCTGTATGAGATTAAGTAAATCCTCTTCTATCCTTAGTTTATCAAGAACATTTTTACAGTCATCAATGGGTGTTAATATATATATATATATATATATATATATATATATGCTTTTTATGGTCATTGACAGGAACATATTGTATTTTTATTTTATTCTATTAATTAATATGGGAATATGGGTGACTTATTGACTAACTTTTGAATGTTAAAACAACCATGCATTCTTGGGATAAACTATACTTGGTTATGATGTATTTAACATTTCAGTATATCATTAAATTCTATTTTTAATATGCTTATAACTTTTGCAGGTGATATTTCTATTAAAAATTGGCTTGTATTTGTACTTTCTTTTAAAGTCCTTGGCATGTTTTAATATCAAGTTTATCCTGGACTTTTTAAATGAATTAGAAAGTGTCTTCAGTCCTACTCACTGTTAAGTTTGGTGTATTTTTTTTTTTAATATTTGGAAGAATTCACTGATGAAGCCATGTTAGTTTAAAGATATTTTTGTGAGAAGAATTTTATTGAAAATTCAATATATTTAATGGATATAAGAACTCAAATTTTCTATTTACAATTATATTAGCTTTTAAAAGCTTTTTTTCCTAGAAATGCATCTAGTTTGTCTAAATCTTCAAGTTTATTGGCATAAAGTTTTTCACATTGTGCTTTTAATATCCTTTCAGTATTTCTAGGATTGAGGGCCATCCCATTTTTCGGTTCTTATATTGCTATCTTATCATTTGTATCTTCTCTCTTCTTTGTAATCAGCCTATCAATGTGAGTCTTTTAAAAAAACAAACTTTTGGCTTTGGTAATTATTTTCTGGTTTGTTTTTGTTTCATTGCTGTCTGCTTTTATTTTAATTGTTTCTATATTGTACTATTTTTGGTTTTCATTTATTGTGAGATTCCTCCCCACATTTGTTGAGAACAATTCTGACATTATTAATTTTCAGCATTTGTTCTTTTTAATATATTTATGAAGGTTGTAAATTCTCTTCTGATCATAGCCTTTGAAAATTCCTAAAAGTTTTTATATGTTATATTTCATTATTACTTAGTTTTAAATATTTTCTTTTTTCCCTAGTGATTTTTTATTTGCTACATAGATTTATAAATGTTGTTTGATATCCTAACATTTGGATTTTTTAGATATTATTTTTTACTGATATCTAGCTTAATTCCAGTAGGACAGAAAACACACTGATTTCAGTCTTCTAAAATTTGAGACTTGCTTACTAGTCCAGGACATAGTCAATTTTGGAAAGTATTCCACATACACTTGAATATAATATATATTGTTAGATTGAGATATTTTATGTCTTTATTGAATTATATCTGCTTTATTAAACAACAAGATGTGTTCTATCTACTGTTATAATGGTTATAGATATATGTATTTATACTTTTGAATCTGTCAGTTTTTGACTATTATAGTTTGAAACTATGTTATTAAGAGCTCACAAATTTAAGAATATATGTACATGTTGATCTGATTCTTTTATCATTTTGAAAAATCACTACTTATCTCTACAAATATTCCTTTTTCTGGTGTCATTATAAATATCGCTACCTTCTTTTTTAGTTTGGATTTGCATTATTTTTTTATCTATGTTTTTATTTTCAAGTTTTCTGTGTACTTATATTCAAGGTATGTCTCATGTAAGGATATTTAGTTGATTTTTGTTTCTCATTTGGTCTGACAATCTTTATATTGAATTTTGGAGCCATTTACATGAAATGTCATTATTGATACTTATATATTAAAGCTGTAATGTTACTACTTGTTTTTTATTTTATTCTTCTGCTTATATGGTTTTATTTCTTTTAAATAAATAAAATATTTTAAGTCATCCCATTGTCTATTAAATTATTAGTTGTATTTTATTATTTTTAATGGTTACCCTATAGATTAAATTATGCATACTGTTTTATTACAGTCCAACATAAATTAATGTTTTTTACCCTTTGCTAGGTATTTCTGTTATCACATGTTTGTTTCCTTTGCCCTTTCAAAAATTTGTCATTTTTTCATGCGTTTTCATTCTACATATATTTTATACTAATCAGGACATGAGTAGTATTATCTTTAACAGTAAATATTAATTTTTAATTACCTATATTTAATATTTCACATTGGTCAATGATTTTATTCTTTTTCTGTTTTTCTTTTCTTTCTTTTTTTTTTTTTTTTTTTGACATTGAGCTTTCTTAAAGGTACGTTGGTCTGCTACTAGAAAAGCTAGCGAAGAAACCATTTAGACAACAGATTACAGTTTCTGCAGAGCAATTTGCCTCATGCAGGCTGAGACAAGGTGACCATGACGGAAGTCTAAAAACCAGAGTTTTACGCCAGGCTTACCAGTGGCTGACAAGAGAATTCGGAACCAGTTTCTCAATTTGTCTATATCCATTTTCTTTTACCTTTAAAATGACAGGACAGCATTATAGACAGTTGATTCTACTGTTTGTTTTCTGTTATTCTAAGACATTTTTCTGTGCCAGGGCTATTCTAACAGACTGTGACATTATATTGTGCTCTCTGTTGTCACTTCAATTATTAAACTTTATTTAATTACATTATAAATGTAATTATGTTATGTTAATGCAATTAGAGTCACAGGTATAGTTAACATAAATATTTTGTTATTGCTACTCAAATCTAAAAATTGAGCAAACTAAAATACTTCAGTTTTTTCCAAATTATTATATAAAATTATATTGTCGCTTACATTTTTAATGAGTAAAAAATTTTTGTTGTTTTTCAAATTATCTGCGATGCTTCCTTCCAATTGCTTAAACACATATTCACACGTAGAGAGATATAAAGGTAAGTTTTCTTCTGTGGTAAGTTATTTTATGTTTCCAATTATCTCAAGAGATGTAATAAAATTCTCAAAAATTTATTTGAATTCACTTTAACTTAAAAAAGAAACATGCCACATACCATTTGGGTGCTGGATGGAAAAATAAGAGAAAAATAATTAGATTAGGTTAAAACAGCCCCTAAGAGGTTGGAAATAAAATTTTTCATTTCTTGTTACATAATAAGAATTCAGTAAACATTGAGTAAATGAATGAATGTCTTATGAAAATAAGGAAATTTAAGTTTGCAGAATCATCTGAACAGAAATGTAATTAAAAGTGAATGACACTGCATCATGACAATGTGGGAAAATCAGGATTATCTGATTCATTTGTTTAAACTAAAAAGCTTTTATAGGACAGGTCAGCACTTTTGTCATCTTAAGCCAATTGTATAGTAATCAGCATCTGCCAGTATTATTCTATCATAGCCATGTAGAAATTAATACTTATCTAGGGAAGTTCAAGGCAAGGAATGTTTTTGTCCACTTTAAAAATTGTTCCCTCTATTTTCTCTTATCTTGAAAACTTCGTGCTGAAATCTATTCCATAATGTTTAACTTATTAAAGTTAGGCATTATCACTTACAAAGTAAAAAGCAATCTATATTGTTATGCCTATGTCCACAGTCCAAAAACTCAACTCGCCCTGAGTACAATTAGATATGATTAACTCGGCAGGAAGAAAATTTCTGAAGTTTTTAAATAAGTTCTCTAAATTAACTTTCTTATAGTTTTCTCTTGGATGTGTAGTACAAATACTCATTCCTTTTCTAAGTTCTTCTAATGGTTTCTCCCTCATATCCCATCAAGAAGTTCTGCCTTTCCTAGAATTTACTGTGGAAAGGTGAGGGAAAAGTATTGCTGATTTTAACAATGGAGAGTAAACATTGGGAACAAAAGGGACAACTCTTCACCAAAAAAGTCTGGGGTACTTCTAGAAGGATCTTAGTATGTTTCACAGCCTTCTAAATCACATTTTGTATTTACTTTATGCTCTCAATGTAAAAATAATTCATGTTCATATTTAAAAATTTGGAAAAAGAGTCTATAAAAAGGAAAAATAAAAAGTATCAGTAATTTTACTACACAGACACAATATCTGGTCTGTGGTGCATGCATTTTGTTCATCCTAAATTAAGACAATATTATGTGTACATACAGCTTTGTACTATGACTGTTTTTTTTTTTTTTTTTTTTTTTTTTTTTTTTTTTTTTTTTTTTTTTTTTTTTTTTTTTTTTTTTTTTTTTTTTTTTTTTTTTTTTTTTTTTTTGTATTTTATTTTATAGATATACTAGAACTTATTCATTTTCCAAGGGACAAAAATATAGGCCATTTCTAATTTTTAATATTTTAAGTAATTTTAGATGTACATTACTGTCCACAAATCTTTATGTTCGTAGCTAATTATTTTCTTATGATGAATTGCTAGCTAGCCATGGGATTAGATGTCCCTTTGACAAAGCAATAATAGATCTAGATTAAGTTTCCAAATTACCAAGAAGACAATTTTTTGTATTCCATGCAATGATGTACAAGAATAGCCATTTTTCGGTAACCTCAACAGGCTATGTATTATAACTTAGTTTGCTCTTTTCCAATCTCTAGAAGCACAAATGCATCTGTTAGTTTTGTATACTTTTTTTTTTTTTTTTTCCTCAGAATTTATTCTTGAAACAGAGAAGTGTATTGTGGAGAAAGGATTTAAGCAGAGACTGAACCCAGTGAAATTCAGGCTCTTGTCCCACCTGAGCACCTCCAGTTTCCTCACTTCTTTGATTGAGAGGGCAGCTTGCTTGTTTATTGTCTACCCAGGTGGCCCACCAAATCCCAACAATCTGTATTAGTGGGAGATTCGATTTTTGCAGACAAGCTGAAGCTATTGGTCATCTTCTGAACTAGATGTCGATGATTTTCCTTTGACAGGAAAGGATTGTTCTCCACTTCATGTAGGATGCCAAGGGTGTTTGAGACTCAAGTTCATAGAATCTGAATGTACTGTATGGTTGTATATTATTACAGAGTGTAACAAGAGTGAAAGAACAAACGCTGGACTTAAAGCCAAGAGCAATGATGTGTATTCATTAAACAGCAACAACTTCTCAAAAAATATCATTGTAAGTCAACACCCTCTTTGGCGATCCACACCTCAAGGCTTTTCTGAAACAAATATATTGTGGGCAAGTACTTGCCTTTCTTGTAGAGATTAATAATTTAATCGGAAACCAATTCTTACGCACCCTGATAATTTTTTGTTTTGTTTTGCTAAGTGTTCTTTAAAAATTCTACAGTGGTAAATGAAATCACATCATAACTGCTAAGAAACTTCTACTAGCTTATTCAACATTCAAACAATGTTTTTCAACCACAGGCAGTAGAATGTATAAGTGAGGAATGTAATGGCTCCAATCCAGCTTCCCACTTAATAGCCATGATCTCAGGCAATTTAGTTAACCACTCAGTGCCTCAGTTTTCTCTGTAAAATGGGAATAATTTAAACCTTACTTCAAAACCTTCCAAAAGGATTAAATATGATAACATGGACTTATAATAATGCCTGAAACACCGTGTGCTCTATAGACTGAAATGCGGGCACTTGTCTGCATAGATTGATATAATTTATCTAGAGATTAGACACTCTGCTCAACACATATACATATAATTTGGTCACTAATCTCAACTAATTTACAACATAGCAGAGAAAATAAAATCTGTATGCAAAGCCTACAAATTCTTCAAGATGAGAAGCATTAATGTCTTCATCCCATCTTGCTCAAGGTAATCTTTTCCACTGCAGCTTAAATGAACTTCTCCTTATCATGTTCTACCAAGTTTTATAATTAATTATGTACAGTACATGTCTTCTCTTGCCTAACAGATGCTAATTTTCTTGAAGCTGATTTATTTCATCCTTCTCCTCCATGCCTTATCCATTAGCTGGAACATAGTCAGTGCTCAATAATGTTTGATGAATGAAAGAATGAATGAACAACTAAAATGTAAAGCAGTGAGGCAAATGCAACAAGAGCATCACAATCAAAACGCTTCATTGTCTTCCATGAAAACTGGAAAGGTCCAAAAAGATTCACTCCTGGTTTGCCTTATTAGGGATAGTTCTATTTTTCAAAAACGTAGCATTGGAAGAGTTTCTTAAATGAGAGAACAAGGCACTCAGTCTCACCTCACAGAGTCTCAACCTCTTTAATCAACCTTTTCTAACTCTCTCTTCACAATGTGAAATTCAGGAACCACGCATTTCTTTACTGAATGCTTGCCTTTTTAAATGTGCAGAAATAGCTCAAGCATCGATTTTGAAGACATACTTCACCCCCACTGCACATGTCCTAGAAAACTGAGAGCTATGTGACAGAGATACACATCATGTGCACAAAGATAACTTCATAATGTTTTCTGGATTGTTAAAATTAGAGGAAAACATTGCCTTTTAGAGGAAAGTTACAGTAAATGTCACCATATGAATAAACATTGTAGTGACATGCTTAAGCCTGTTTTTACTTGTTATGATTATGTTGCCTGACTCTTACCAGCAGAAGTGCTTCTCTCCTATTTTCCTTCACATTAACATTTACGATGAAGGGGCAGTGTTCCCCTTTGCTCACATCAGCCAAAATGAGCCCCTTTCACCCAGCAATATTTCAACAGTGAGCAACCAGCATAAACCTGGCTTGCTATGGGCCTCAGCATGTTCCACCAGCTTTACCCCAGCCAACAGAACTGCCATTTGAAATCCATCTGCTACATTTCACAGACCTAAATTCTGACATAGAGGGTAGTCGTTGGGTTCGAATGGAGCAGAAAGGACCAGAGGTTCTAAAGGGAAGCATTCTTCAGGACTGCTCCACCATTTCCTGAGACGTGAAAACATCTCAGACTGCACCACAAGGCATATTTTCCCGTGCAGAAGCAGCCGAAAGCAGAATGTGACTCCCTACCCTTTCTTTATATTCCAATGAGATTTGCTAGTTTAACCAGGGCTGCAGTACAAAAGCACTTGTGGTTCATGTTATATTAATAGTGAGGCCTGATTATCAAAAACCATTACTCTTGGTTATCTTGCAGCGGCTGTACTGAGCTGCTGTAAGTCAGTGACTGCCCACACAGCGTTTGCTCCATGCTTATGATAACAGTATTCTTAATGCTAAAGTGCATTTGTAAAATTATTGCCTTTTAAAGATCAGATGTGTTATAAATGAGATGTGATCACGCAATTGCTTTTCCCTGGATAAAAAAAAATTAAATACATAAATTAAACGTCAGGAGCCTTCCTTGTCATGGCTTCACAAGGGTCAGTTTACTTGTGGTCAAACTCAGAGAGATGGCTTTCAAAGCAGATGCATCTTTAGCTGAATCCTGGCCAGGGGCACAAGTGGTGGTTTTGCTTCTTTTCTTTGATGTTGTCTTCTGTAGTATTGCTCTTTTTCTGGGCCTTGTGGATCCAACCCTTTTTTTCGCTGGTTGAGGGGTGCTTCAGTTTAGTATAGTTTTGTTTTGTTTTTTTTTTAAGTAGTAATGATAATGGATCGGAAATCATACCATTTGCCTGTGGATTCAAAGCATTGTTTCCTGTTCTTTGCAGAGCTCCATGTGGTTCTGAGTGGGGGCATTCACAGCCTCTTAATGCAAATGCCACTGTGGTTGACTTTTTAATTTCGGCCTCCCTGACTAGGACACTTTCACAGGCTTGATTTTATATGAAAGAAGAGACAAAGACAGGAAAGAAAGCAACTCTAATAAAGTAAGAGAACTCAGTTCTAATGCTCACTAATCTCCTCTAGGTTATATGTTTTATTATACATGTTACACCTACTGGGAATAAGAAAGATATGGCTTTACTGGTGAAAACACAAGGGACTGTGCATCTTTCAAGCTCCCAAGTTCTCTTATAAACAAATATATAAGGGGTAAGTAACTACACAAGGCACTGTCTCTCCTTGATTTTCCTACATGAGAATCATTTTAGAATCCTTGATTGTTATAGGCTGTTAAGCTTTTCAGCCTTAATTCATTAAAAAAATATATTCATGACAAGTTGTTTGAAATGTGGTCCCTTAAGCTTTTTCTGTCTTTTAGAAACTGTTTCATATCACTATCTAAGAAGAAAAGCCAGCCAAGATTTACATTTTAATTTAGTTAACCAAATAGTTCAGACTGTGTTCTCCAAAGACAAAGACTGGTCTGTAAGTGGGCCGGATTTTCCTGTATTTTATTGCTGTAATTTGCATGAGAAACACCAGATCCTGTATAATTGTTGCTTTGTTGTTGTGATCCCAGTAGCTGTTTCCAATGTCAATAATTATAACTTGAAATGAAATTTAGTAGCAGTTAGGGGGTGGGGAGCGGAGGCAACTGCCAACCAGTCAGAATTTCACATCAAACTAACCACAGTCTAGCCTTCTAATGCGATGTGAGCTGCAACCAGCTTCCAACAAAACTCCTCGCAAAGTAAACAGAACAAGCAAGTCACTTGAGCCTTGCCGCACTATACATCTTGTGTTATGACATTTTGTTTGGTGTCTAATGAAGAACTAGCATGTTTTATATATGATGGCTGCTAATTGCTTCATTACCCATGCAAATCATAAAGGCAAACTGTGTCTTATCATAAAATCAGTAACTAGGCCATTTAAAAGCCAGGCTCAGGAAAGCATTATTATGTCCATGCTTCTTTTGCTCCTGCATTTTTTTTTTATGACTTTGTATTAAGTTGGAGCATTTTCTCTGTGGTCATTTGTTCCTTTAGATTAGTCTTCAGTTAAGATAAGCATGTAATGGATGAAGCCAGGGGCTGTGTCCAGATTGCTGCTGCTCTTGGGCCAGCTGCATCAGAGGACCCAGCCACCACTTGTCCCGCGGCTCCCACCCTATCTGAGAAGAAAGACCAATGAAGGCTGCAAAGTCAGGGATCTGTTAGTGGCTTGTGCCTGCATTGGCCCTTTGTCAACATGGGGAGATGCCACTACTGGGACTCACCCCGGGACCCACCCTGTTAAAGGTAATGCAAAAGCAACAGGAGTGGGGAAAAAGAAAATGAAAGGGTAAGAAGGATAAAGAGCTGAACGCCTTCTAAGCCCCCCAGCTGAGTGGGGTATGGTGATAAACAGTCACCCCTTCATGACTGGAAATCCGGAACCTCCTGAGCTCCCTATTCCAGATAGTTAATACCTTAGCCTTGACTAGGGCTACTTCCCACATTTTCCTAGTAATCACCCCATAGCTAAGAGGGGCCTTTTGTTGTTTTTCTTATCACAGGGAAAGGAAAGTCTTCGATGACACAGTCCCAACAAGCAGATAAATAGTTAATAACACAAAATTAAAATCTCGCAATGCCAGCTTTCATTAGGGCAGCCAACTCAAGAACTGCAGACATATAGACGGGAAGACGGAGGAATCTGTTACAATAAATATAATTCTCGACTAACTAGCAGAGGTGGTGTCACTGGAACAAAGAAATCCTGCCTGTGCACTAATTCCTCACCGCAGCTGTTGGGGTGGGAGATCAGGAGGCTGTACACCTTTCTCAGGAATATTAAAGCAGACTGTCTAACCGCCTGTGTCTGTCCTCGTAGCCTCATTCTTGCTGCTAGCAGAGCATGTCCCAACTGTTGTCAATTTATCAATGTAACCTGCACTGGTGGGCACAGTGTGAGCAGCCATTAGGACAGGTGCCTCTATCCATCACAGCCAGTCACTTATTCCACCTTGTCAAGGAAACTAAATGGAGCTTTTGGAGAAATGTAAACAACTCTCTAATGGACAATAAAAGCCCCACTTTCTGAGGCAAACAAGAGAAGGAAATCTGACAAGACATTTTGGGGGGGGTGGGAGATAATATTTAAATGTTCTCTAAAAGAACTTTTTAATGACTATGGTTTTTAAACATTGGGGTGGAGTGGGCATAAGAGGAAGTAAAGGGAACAAGTAAAATAACTAAAATAAAGTTCTTCTGGTGGCCAAAGATTGAGAAATTAAGATTACAAAGGGGTGATGTGTTGAGTGAAGAAACTCTAAACTATCCTGGGGGAGGAGTAACAAAGTTGACAAGAAAGTTTACTTGAAAACAATTCCATAATAAAAATTGAATTTGTCATTAATTATTATTTTTTATTAATGTGTTTTTAGAGTTCCAAATATATAGGAAGAAAAACACTATTTAAATATCCACTCCCCAAGACAACCCTTCATGGCAGAAGCCTAACTAAACAGATGGCTTTTCCACCAGTGTCCCTGAACACAGAAAAGTCGGGCTTTGTCAAACTAGGAGGAAGGCAAATTCCTTAGAAAATGCCCTGACTTTCACCTCGGATTTGGAACTATTCTTAGCCGATCAGCATCGCCCTGCTGGGAGGTGTTGAGTGGGAGGAGAAAGCCTCCAAACTGGCTATTTCAGTTCCCCAGCATTCAGAACTGCACCTTGAATGTCACTGAAGTGCCTAGGTAGCCCCGCAAATCTCAGAGCGCAGGTGTTCCTGGCGCAGCCTGCCCTGTAGGCAGATGGACAGTGCCACACTGAGCCAGCTGAAGCTTCTGGGTGGCCTTCCAGAGACGCTTTGTGGTTCCATTCTGGAGGCAACAAAGACTAGAGTAGCTGCCAATAGCTGCATTGTGGGGGAGGAGAGTTGGTCAATCTCAGAGCTGAATGCAAATGAAGAGAAATGAGAGATTCTTTGGGAAGAGCATACAGTCTGGCAATCAGGTAGCGGCCAGGGCTCACGGGGTCACTGCAACCTTCCTTGCTGACTTGCCTGGAAATGAATAGTAAGCCAGAGTTGGGAGCACTGAAACTGGCCCTCACCCTCTCATGGGAAAATGCCGGCCTGAGTTAACTCTGCCTTTTCTGGTGGTAGTCACCTACTTTGTTCTTATTAATGTCCCTAATTTATGGTTACCCAGGGATCTAGAAGGATATATCCTGTTCACATAATGTGAGCATAAGTTGGGTGTTATCAGCTGTTTAGTGGCACTGTGACCCCAGTTCTCTTACCAAGTCATCCTGTTGGGACCAGATAGGAGGATGATGGTAAAAACCACCAACTGGGGAAAGTGTACCTCTTTGTTTCTGGTCAGGTGAGCCACTCTCCAAACCAGTACCCTCATCAGAACTTTCTGTGATCATGGAAATATTCTGGGATGCCCAACGTGAGAAACAATGTTTGGCTTTTGAGTATGTGAAATGTGACTAGCATGATTGAGGAACTAAATAATTAACTTTTATTTTACTTTAATTAATTTAAATTTAAGTAGCCCCCTGTGGCTAGAGACTACTATTGGAAAAGACAGCTCTTGACCTATTTCCTAAAAAAGTTTGACTGTGTGTGAATCTGATAAAGTTCTTCTGGAGTGGTGCTGCCCAGAATAATCTTCTACAAGTAGCTATTTATATTAATTATAATTATAAATAAGTTAGTACGTAGTTCCTCAGTTTCACCAGCCACATTTTCAGGGTTCAGTGACCACACACACCTAAGGGCTAGTGTATCAACCAACCACAGATACAGAATATTTCCATTTTTTAGCAGGTTCTATTGGACAGAGCTGCTCTGGGAGTCATTGTCGGCGCCAATGAGAAAAAGCAATTAAACCACTACAAAACAATCCCCTAATTCAACATAATGTTTTCATATAGCTACTTTTTTTTTTTTTTTTTCCAAGAGCTATGTCAAATGTTAGGGCTACAGTGATAAATAAAATATCTATGGCCTGTGCACATAAATCTTAGAAACTAGTGGAGATTCAAAAGTAAATAACTGTATTTTTATACAGTTATTATAAGAGGTGACCATTGAGAGCTATGGTAGCACATAAAAAGATCAGCTAACTCAACTTCAAAGGTCAAAAAATTGTCCCAGAAGGATTACCCAAGCTGAGCCCAGGGAAAAGAAGGCATTAACCAGCTGTGTTAGAAGCTGAGGGACATTTGGCAAGGGGTGAAATGGCTAGAAAGTAGGCAAAAGCTAAGTCACATGGGGTCTGGTAAGCCCAAAGTGTCTGGACTTAACATTTAGAAATAAGCACATTTAATCCTTCCTCTTTGCTCCACAAAGTCTGCTGACCTATCCAGGTTACCATTATTTATTCAAATGTAGCCATCTGAAAATGAAAATACCAAACAATTAGAAGCCTCTATATTGCTCATTCTGTTAACGTTTCCCCATAGCTTAATGTGATCTTTATCATCAATGGTGTACATTGAAGATTGAAATCCTCTTAAGGCCAGAGGCCAAGCTTATTTCAGTTTACACAGCACTCCGTGCAGCTTCATAAGAGGATTGGTAATTAATTAAAGCTTTCTGGTACTTTGGAAAGTCAGTTTAAATACCCCTAAGATATAAGAGTGTGGCATTGCCTATGTTTCAAGATATATTTCTTTCTAAAGTAAGACTTGAACTTCAGCTTTTCAATAGACGGTGACACATTGGGTCATCCTAGTAAGAAACCTTCAGATTTCTTGACTTCAGATTTCTCCATTTCAGGTTTAAGGGTTCTATGGCTTGCCTATTAATTTGGCATGTATATTTACAGATAAAATGAATTGTACCTATATACATGTAGTTTAGGCATCTTCATTCTCTAATTGGTTATGTTGGTGATTTACTGACCACTACTTTAACAGCTTTCAGTAGGGTACTAAATGAGTTCATTTAGATGAAATGATTCCATTATGCCCAATGACAAAGTAAGAAAGAACAAAGAAATAATGGTCTACCCTAGAATAGAATCCTATACCGTTAAGTCCTCACTTATTGTCATGGATGGGTTCTGTAGACTTAAGCGAAGCTACATCTAATGAAACCAATTGTACCATAGACTAACTTATATGAACAAGAGTAAAGTTCTCCTGGAATCTCATCAAAATCATAACAAAACAACATGGAAGGAAACGATGCTTTTTGAGAACGTACTATACAAATGGAAGATAGTCAGGAACCATTTCATGGCTTCCTTGGAGATCTGAATTCTAGTCCTGCCACCTCAGAAGTAATATCTGACTCAGGAAACCTAGGTATTTTCTCCCATCTGCAGCCTATTAGCAAAATTGGTCCCCAGAACCATCCAGAAGGATAAAAACACTTGAAACCTGGAATACCCAATACTATTAAGGCACCTTGAACCCCAAAATTGCATCATGTATCTTCATATCCATGGATTTGACATTCATGGTTTACATGATCTGTACATGACCCTGACTGAAGTTAATCACATGGCATTAAAAGTATTATAATGTAAACAGGCTCAGAGAAGTTAAGGCACTTGCCAAGAGCCCCCAATTAGTGAATTTGCAAACTAGGCTTGTCTAACTTTGGCCACACCATCCTGCTTCCAACAACACAGTGATTTAAATATTATTGAAGCATGAAATTCTATGGCTGGGGTAGAAACTGAATCAGTTAGCTGCCGGAGTGCCTGGTAACCACCCAGGATCTCCTCCCCTTAGGGCTTTATTGTTCTCCCCGCTCTATAAGGAACAAATCTGCCCGGTGTGAATCGCTGCTGAAAAGTAAACTAATTGTTTGGGACTGGTGATGAAACTGAAGAGAAAGTCACCCTTTTTCAGAACTTAAGGCTGTACAGAGGTCTCAGTCAATGATACTCACGGGGGGCTCAGGTGCTGTGCTAATGGAGAAAACAGAGGGTGTGGCTATGCAGTTTGGAAACAGCTCTGGGTTATTTCTGTTCTGATGAGCTTGGGTGTTGTTCTGCCAATTAACAGTCTGTGTAATCACTGTTCTGTTTGGATGTAGTAGATGTGATTTATGCCTGCTTAGGTCATGTGACTGGATCGTATAAGTCTCAGCATTTCATGAATGCTACATTATTATTGCCAAGAATAGGTATGAATGTGGTCATATATCAGGTACCCCATGACATGGGAAAACTTACTGTAAAATTAAATTCTTCAATTCACATTACTTTATTGAGTTACAATAAAAGGTGGAAGATAAAATCTAGGAGAGGCTTTTCTATGTGCTGATCACTTTAGTCCTGATGAGGAAACTACCTGGTGAAGGTGTGGAAACCACACACACTTCAAATAGCATGTGCCATTTTTAAAGAATAAAATTAAAATTATCATGGATGTTCTCTTCCTCCTGAGACATTCTTCTAGGTTCTGTGTAGGTCACCCAGGTCCCAAATCAGTCCTCACTGTTTGGTTATGCTGTTCTGTTTGAATAGAAATAAAGGGGAGGCGGGGACGGTGGCAGGGGAGAAGGTAACCAAAGTGAGTTAAGGAGAATTCCTTTTTAAGTTTTTATTGTTATTCTATTACAGTTATCTCAATTTTTTCTCCTTTGCCCTCATTCGCCCAGCCCAATCCCTTCTCCCACATTCAATGCCCACTCTATTTCCATGTCCGTGGGTCATTCATACATGTTCTTTGACTAGTCACTTCCCCTTCTTTCACCATTATTCACCTCCCACCTCCCCTCTGGTCACTGTTTTACTTGGTATTTTTGTTCGTTAGGTTCCTCTTAAGGGGAATCTTTCACCAACTGGTTTATTGCACTTAGCATAATACTGTCCAGTTCCATCCATGTTGTTGTGAAAGGTAGGAGTTCCTTCCTTCTGCTGCGTAGTATTCCATTGTATAAATGTACCAGACTTTTTGTTTTTCTAAGATTTCATTTATTATTTCCACAGAGAGAGGAAGGGAGAGAGGCAGAGAGGGAGAGGGACAGACATCAATGCATGGTTGCCTTTCACCTGCTTCCAGCCACGGACCTGGCTAGAGACCTGGCTTGCAACCTGATTATGTGCCCTGGCTGGGAATCAAACCAGCAACCTTTGGGTTTGCAAGCCAGCACCTTATCCACTGTGCCACCAGCCAGGGCCAATACACCAGACTTTTTAAATCCACTCTTTACTGGGCACCATGCAGGTTGGTATTCCCATCACATTAACACTTTTGAATCATACTATGAGGTCAGTATTTATGACCATTGTGCAGAGCTGGAATCTGAAGCACAAGAAGCCTGATAAATTTATCCAATGGTGACACAGCTTAAAAATGACCAGGCCTGAATTTGCCCCCAGGCTTACCTAACCTGACTGTGCACCATGGTGCACAGTCTCTGCCATTTCCATGTTCACGAGACAATGAGGCTGGTGAATCACAGTGGAAGTGATGACTATCTTTTAATTGATATAGATACTAAAAACTATAGGGGTTTAAGGAGGGAAAATACAAAGGAATTTTAGGACAGCTTTGACAGATGAGTCTAGGAAAAGTATTCATCCATTCCACGTGTTCTGTCCCCAGGCTCAGGCCAATTACTGAAAAGTGACTGCGATGTACATTGCATTAGCCCAGCAAAGTAGTGAGGCTGTTTCCACCCACACACCCACCCAGGCAGTGGAAAAGAATGGGGAAGAGCCCACCTGTGCCACCTACTCTGCTAGACTCGTCCAGGGACCATCTCACTGAATCCTCCCAAGGCCTCAGTGGGTAATCATTGTATCCCATCCCTCTAGGAGTAAGAAGTATTCCCCAGCATGACTCACTAATGGGAGCAAGGGCACAGTCAGCAGTTATGCCACAAATATTGAAATGGAGATTTGTCTGCTTCTGTAGCCTAGGTTCCATTAACTGCTTCTGCCTCACCCTGCACTATCTTCAGTCCCTTCCTTCCCCCATAAAATATTGTCTTATTCAAAATAAGGGATTAAAAAGCAGAGCCTTCTCAGCCGACTCCCCTGGGTTAGCACCATGAATTTCTTATTCTAGGTAAACATGGAAGCCTGTGAGGGCAATGAAGATTCCATCCATCATAAGCAGTGCCAGTGTTTCCCCGATTTCTGTAAAGCCTAATAATTAACTTTTGTCAAGCTTCATAAAAATGTTAACAGGGTCCTGCCACTCTCCACATGTATAGAAACATTATTATTTTTAAATATATGACAGTGGTTTTCTCCAATGGAAAATGCATTTGCCCTCAGTATAAGGCATCTAGCCACTAAAATCATCATAGGGGAGAAGTGGAGGATGCAGATTGAAGGGTATGATTTGTAGATCTCACTTATTTTTGAAATAAAGGATGACTTCCAAAAACTGACATGAGTACAGAGCTTGTGTAATCTCCATTCGCAGTGATTTTCTGTGATTGATGTGCCATTAATACTTTAATTGGCAACAGGTGCAATTGATTGTTGTTCCTACTCTGAGAAATCTGAAATGGAACATAAGGTTCTGATAAATTAATAAACTCCTCTGCTCCAAACAGTTGTTGCTGTGAACTAACTTTCTGTGGAGCACTGCTCCATCAAGCACGCGGAATTCTTTATGTTAAAAAGCAAAGTGTTACTTAATGATAAATTAAAATTATACAAAGAGCCACAGAAAGAACACAATAACACCCCTCCCCCTCCCAGGGAAAAGGGAAATTGCTGGAAGGAGCAGAAGGATGTGATTTATGAAATAAATTGGTTCCCTTTTGTAGACCAAAGTGTATTGTCTCTGGATTCCATATCACATTATTAAAATAATTTTGTGTTATTTAATATAAATGGGGGAAGGGAGGATAAAGGATTTTTATATAAGGTCCTTTTTCTCCCTGAGGTAAAAATTAATATTGAGCAGAAACCTAGGGAAAAAATCCTGAAGTTTTTATAAAAGGCCCTAAAGTTGTATTTGTTTTATTTATTAACCCTATATATGTTGAAGCCATTTACAATTATTCACTGCAAAAATTTGTTTCTGATAAAGACAAAGAACTGTAGACTTTTATTTCTATCAATGAGAAATAGATGGTTTATTCACAGCCCTGGTTTTGCTGGTGATCTAGCATAAGCTATTCTTTTCATCCTCAGAACTATACGTAGACAATGACTCTATAAAGAGGTTGAATTGTATCAGAGCTTTACTTTCCCACCAACCCAAGAGTCTGAAAAGCTGTTGAGAAATCCTAACAGAGGGAAGGTAAGTCTATGTAGAAAGGTGGGGAATGGTAGCTTGAGCAGGGTAGTCCCATGGATCCCAGGAGATAGACTAACAGGTAAGACATTTCTAGCTGTGTACTTCTTCCTTCTCTAAATGGGTCTTTGCTACACTACAGTTATTATAGGTCAGAAGGTCAGAAACCAACTTGGAGCACAGGAGCTAAATCAGGGGAGGGGTGCCAGGCAAGGGTGGGCACCAATGTCATCGAGTACAGGTGAGCTGACTAACCCATATAAGCATTTCCTCCTGACCCCTATAGGTTGTGTCAGGGCTGAAACATTATGCAATAAAACTTGTGAGAAAAATAAGTACAAGAATAGGCCTGGACAGTCGCACAGTGGTTAAGGTGCCAGTCTGCAAACCCAAAGGCTGCTGGTTCAATTCCCAGCCAGGGCACATAACCAGGTTGCAAACCAGGTCTCTGGCCAGGTCCGTGGCTGAAGGCAGGTGAAAGGCAACCATACACTGGTGTCTCTCTCCCTCTCTGCCTATGCCCCTACCTCTCTCTAAATATAATAAATAAAATATATTTTTAAAATGTATTAAACTCAGAAAAGTCATCTCTAGAATTTCTTGCTCTACTCCATGCACATCGCAAACTAAGAAACAAACAAGCAAAAACCATACACGTGCGCACGCACACACACGTACAAAATCTACTCCAGCAGAGCACATGCTCTTCTTTCAAGATCTAATAGATTCAGTAGATAAAGATAAAGCAATGATATGAATGACATGGATAATATCCTTAATAAAATTCATCTTTTATCAATATATATGCAGCTAGTTACTCAGAGGTATCATATCAATTCAGTGAAGAAAAATATGAAGTGGTTCTACCATTCCCAAGAACTTCTTTTTTACCTCCTATTGTCAATCTCGCTTTAGCCTTCTCTAATGACAACTTGGACAAATGCCCTGACTCTCTGATCACTGTTGGCTATTAAAAGTTCAATCTAGTTGAGACTTTAAACTCAGTGTCAATATAAATCTCTCCTCCTCTCTCTTCTCTCCTAAAGCAGATGGAGCACAAGAATCTAGGGTAGGCAGGGTACACAGTATCCTCTTTCTCTGCTCTTCTCCACTCTAAGGGAAGGGGTAAAGTCCAGTCAAGTGATGACCCTGCCTTTTCCTTTTTATGAGGTCTAACTCTTCCGTTGTAGGGACTAAGAAATCTAATCTAACTACTCAGTGATTGGTGTTGGGAGGCCCCTAGCCCCCTGTGGTTTAACCTGGTTCTATGGGTGTATATGGCAGCTGGGAGTCAAAAGGCCCAGCCCCACACAGAGAAGAGAATAAGAGCTTTCAATGCTGAGGATCTGGAACTGAACCAGGACCAAAACAGTGGCAGTCACCTCAGGCACAATATTAAGGAGGCACTCAAAAACTCAGTAGTCAAGATAAGCCCTGGCTGGTGGCTCAGTGGATAAGGCACCAACCTGAGAACCCAAAGGTCGCTGGTTTGATTCCCAGCCAGGGCACATAACCAGGTTGCAAGCCAGGTCTCCAGCCAGGTCTGTAGCTGGAGGCAGGTGAAAGGCAATCAACCATACATTGAAGTCTCGCTCCCTCTCTGCCTCTCTCCCCTCCCTCTGAAAATAATAAATAAAAACTCAGTAGTCAGATAAATAGTATTGTAATGTAGCATTTTAAAAACAAAATTAAGACAAAAAATATATGATGAACAAAATACCAGCATTTTCAATAAAGATAAGATCGATATGGCTTATTTTTCCTTTTGATCTAGGTCCCAAATGTCACTGAAAAGCCCCGATTTTAATTGCCTCATTCTTTTACTTCCATTGTACTTTCATATAGGCTGGAAAAGAGAGGGTTAGGTGGTAGCTGATGACAGCAGGGTCAGTTCTCCTTATAGTAAGCCCTGAAGAAGATATATGTCTTTTACTATTGATGGACCCTTTTACAAAATAGGAAACTTAGTGTCTCCATGTTTGCAGCAGATGGCCTTACCTTCTGGCCAATTCAAGGGCATTACCAAAAGCTGAGCAAGAGTTTTAAAGAAAAAGAGAAACTAAAGAGTACCTCTAACAACTACAGAATGCATATTATTTTCTAAGTATACATTTAAAAAGTCTCTATGCTCCACAATAGAGTCTAAATCATTTATACATGACAAACTATGGGTTGAAGTATTTTTAAGTGGCAATATTCTGCTGTATTTGACCTATAAAAACTGCAATTTCATTTTGTCCAAACTAATATATCCTGTAAACTATATGTTATCTGGCCATAATGCTATAATATTAAAAACCAAAAGGAAAGCTTGAAAAATATTTCTAAAATCTTTAATATATATGCTTAGTGAAATAAGCAAGTCAGTGAAAGACAAATACCATATGATCTTACCCATTACAGGACAATAATGAACAAAAACAAACAAATAAGCAAAACAGAACCAGATACATGAATACAATGAATAAACCTTCAATGGGCAGAGGGGAGGGGAGAGAAGGGAAGTGGGAGGAGGAGGAAAAGAGGGGAGCAGTTTAGTCAAGGAACTAGCATGGAAGAACCATGGACATGGACAACAAGTGGGATTGACTTTGTGGGTGGGTGGGTAAGGGGACAAAGAGGAGGAAAAAGGGGATGGATATAATACAATAACAATAAAATTAAATTTAAAAATAATCTTTAATATAATTACTGAAAGAAAAATGTTGCTTTCAGTAATCTTGATTTGTACTAAGCTCCTTATCATTAAAATCTATAATAAAACCTGTATTTGAAACATAAAATAATTAAAATACTGAAGAGCAACACACTAAAACAGAACATGAGAGACTCTGAAACCCTTGAGAGGAGGAAAATACTCAATGAGATCCATATTCACCTACCTTTTTTCCCCAGGGGCATTTGCAAATTTTTAGCATGAAAGAATAGAATCTTAGCTACAAAGACAGATATTAGAGTTTAGGACAGCTGAAGCAGCTGGGATTTCAGGAATGAAACCCTAAGAGAAGAAAATTACAAGTTTGGCTAAACATTTCTGTGAATAAACTCCACTTGAGGCTGCACACTGAGTATGTCTGTCAGGCACCAGCAGCTAGAAAGCCAAAGAGCTGAGCAGAGATTTGTAGAGTCCTTATGGTTCTGGAGAGATAGAGAAAGGAATCCAAGACCTGCCAATGTGGAATGGCCTGGATAAACATTCCAGGCTCTCAGCTGAAACATTGGGAAGTCTATAGATAAGAAGTAAAGACAAAATGAACTAGAACAACTCTATATATTCTCTGCTACCATCTTAACCAGCTTAGAAAACAGATAACACCATCCAGACTCTCTATAATTTTAATGCAATTAATATACAATGTCCGGCATCAAAACAAAATATATCAGGCATGTTTTTTTTTTTGTTTGTTTGTTTTTAAAGAATCAATTGATCATAAACCAAGAAGAAAGAGACCTACAGGTAATTTAGTTATTATAGTTACTAGATAAGAACATTAAAATAATTATGTTTAAAAAAAAAAGAGAGGAAAGTATAGTGATTTCATCAGACTTGTAATCTGTACAAAAAGTGGAATTCCATTTATAGAACTGAAAAACACAATAACTGAAATTAAGCATTCCAAATGTGGGTTTAATAGCAGATTAAACAGTAGAAAGCAGTTTTTAACTAGTACAGGTAAGTTTAAAGTGTCTAGCTTGAAATATAGAAAGAAAAAATACAGAAGTTCAGAAGAAAGTTGAGAAAGCTATGAAAATGTTCAACGTGTAACTGGACTTTCACGAAGAAAGATGAGTAAACATGAGACAAAAACAGTATTTGAAGAAATAATAATTGAGAATTTGCAAAATTGAAAGGCATCAAATCACAGATTGACTAAGCTTTAAAAATCCAATCGGGATAAACATAAGAAAAATTACATCTAGATACACATACTAAAACATGATAAAATCAAAGCAAAGAGGAAATCTTGAAAGTAGTCAAGAGAAAACAAAATGTATGTTGCCTTCAAAGGGGCAATAATAAGTCTTGAAACTGATTAAGCGACAACATCAAAATAACTGTCAAACAACAATGGAAAGACATCTTTAAACAGAAGAAAACAATTACCAACCTGTAATTTTATAGCCAGTCAAAATATTTCTCAAAAATGAAGATGAGGTCCTTAACTGGAGGCAAGCTAAAGACAACCATACATTGATGCTTCTCTCCCTTCCTTCCTCCCTCCCTGTCCTTCTCTCTGAAAATAATGAATAAAATCTTTTTAAAAAATGAAGATGATAAAAACATCTTGTTATGCTAAAAATAAAGACAAGCTCAAGAAATTATGAGGACATGTCAAAAGGACACAAGAGCCAGCTTGTAAAGGTTCCCACTAGCCAAATCTAGGACAATTTAACATCAAAATAAATGATGATTTATTACTAAGGGATTATACCTCATTGAATAAAATAAGAATACCTGAGTCTATACTGCTAGTAATTATATTATTGAATCAAAGTAAAATGTTAACCAAAAAATGTACAGGGAATAATGGAGTTAGAAAATTACCATTTGGCAACCACCAGATTAATAATTGATTCAGACAAGAATTATCAATGCCTAATAAAACTACTTGGTGAAAACTTGATGAGGAAATAGGATATTTAGATGATCTCAAAATATCTTTCTACAAATTACTTATTAATTACAAAGAGACATCATGTACCTTCTAATGTGATGCACTGAGAAGGGAGGATACATTACTTATGTGCTGTTTTTTGCCAAAAATGTATGAGTTGACTCTAAGCATAAGGAAACCACAAATGAAGAACCGTCTGCAAAACATCTGGCCCATACTCTTCTAAAATGTCAGTTATGAGGGAGTTAGGAAGCTGTTGCTGTAGATCCACTAGAGATGAAGACATAAGCTAAAGCAATGGTGATGAAGGTTTGGGAGAGGGATAAAAAATACAACGCATAAATTCTACACTTTTAGCATTTAAAGACTGCTTAGTTGTGGCAGGAAAGGAAGATGAAGAAGTCCAAGTTTTCCAGCTGGGATATTTATCTAAAATGAGAGTTGGAAGAGTACGTCTAGAGAATAAAGTGGTGGAATGTGCTCTGTTTTAGAAGCAGACTTATTATAAGGTGCACATGAACCATCCAAGTAAAGATGTCTGACCAGTAGTTGGGTTAAAGGATGAGACACAGATAGAAGGTGGGAACATTTATGTGTAGGGAATGGTTGAAACCGTCAGATCAAATTAGAGCATGAAAAAATATTAAGGGAAGAAAGAAAGATGAAACTAGGCACCACCAAAGGACTGACAGAGAAGGAAGCAAGCCAAGGAAAATAAAAAGAAGAATCAGAGAATTTAGAAGACAGCTGGAAGGCTTTGCTGTTTAGGAAATCAAAGACTAAGAGTTTTAAGACCATGTGCCAGGCACAACAGAGATCAGCTTTGTTTACATGTTAGCATATAGGGATGACTAACACATGACCCTTGCTCTTCAAAAGCTCCAAAGTATGTCAGCAGGAAAAACAAAAGCAACAACACAAAACATATAAAACTTGAAACATCAATCTATACAGCACACAATGAAAGGAAAATACAGATGTGGTACAGTGGGAACACAAAGAGGCAAAGGTTTCGTCTAACAGGCCTAAGATGTTTTTGGAAACACATCTCCAAGACCCTGTGGAGCAACTCTGGGTGCTCTGAAATAAGTAGTTATTGGGTGTGGTGGCACTTGCTCCATGCTGTTATTACTAAACCCAGGACAACCACTAGTATGCTTGAGTGAACTAAGTACTGAATATCTGCCCCTCAGAGAATCATGAAAACTAATGAATGTGCATCTTACTGTTCACATTGCACAGCCTATCCACTACTTTTGATATTCAGTTGCCTCTTTTTCTAAGGAAAACCAAGAGAGTATTTCCCATTCTCATCCCCTCTTTCATTTTTTTAAAAAAATTTTACTGTTGTTGTATTACATCCATCCCCTTTTTGCTCCCCTCCCTCTTTCATTTTTTATCTTTTTTCTTATATTGTTGTGTTGTTTGGAAACTGAAAAAAAAGGTATTCCAGGTAGAGGGATTCTGCACAAGGTCATGGTAACTTGGTGAAAAATGCAAATAGTTTAGAGCCAGTGGGAGGATGCAGGAGATAACATTGGAAAGAAAGGCAGATATCCAGTCAAGAAGACAGTTGGCACTTGGGATCAAGTGGTAAGGGCGATAGATGAGAAAATGATAGAAGTATGCAGCATGTGCTTAAAATATGTGTAAGGTACTGTTTTAATTATTCTACACATATTAACTCATTGATCCTCCCTTTGACATTAACCTTGTAATTAACCTTTTATTACAGATGAGAAAACTGAGGCACAGATCTATTAAGTAACCTGCCTGCACAATTAGTAAATGGTGCAACTCAGACATCAACTCAGGAAGGGGAGCTCCAGGGTCTATCTGTGCCCTTAGCCTCCACACCCTAGAGTGAGAATCTGACATTAGATAATAACAATTGTGGTAAGTGTTGGAAAAGGAAAAAAACAGAGGTCAATGAGAACCATTTTGCAGATGAGGAAACCTTAAGTTGAAGGTAAATGATCTTCCCATGATCATACTCCATTAGTAGTTGAGCTGAGTTCAAAATTTGATCCTGCAAACTTTAGACTAGTTCTGAACTCTGTTCTCCTCCTGGTGTTCCAACCTTGAAAAGGACAAAACAGAGTTCACAAAGGTTTTAACTATGAATCAACTAAGAGTGCCTTATTGTGGGACAGAAAGAGATCTCAACGGGAAGAGAATTACTTTGGGTCTTGTTTTGCTCACAAGTGGGTTTATGGAATTCTGTGCCTTGGTTTCCCCCTTTGTAAAATAAGAGTGCAGTACTAGCTAAGTACTGCAGCCTTAGCACCTATCACATTTTGTGACCTTAACTTTAGATGGGCCTTTAAGTGGGACTGTAGATACTTCCCATTTAACTTAAAAACTTTAGTCCCTAGCTGGTGGCACAGTGGACAAGGTGTTGGCCTGTGAGCCCAAAGATCACTGGTTTGATTCCCAGCCAGGGCACATAACCATGTTGAAAGCCAGGTCTCCAGCCAGGTCTGTAGCTGGAGGCAGGTGAAAGGCAACCATACATTGATATCTCTCTCCCTCCCCTTCTCTATAAAAATAATAAATAAAGTCTTTTCTAAAAAAAAAAAACTTTAAGACATTTTTCAGATGCAACAAAGTTGTGTACCTAAAAGAATAATGTATTTTAAATGTATGTTATGCTAAAAAAATAGTTAACCTTTAAGAAATAAAGCTATGTGTCTGTAAGAAATAAAACCTGTCCTTTTAAAAACAGGATGGCTACATCAGAGACTCCAAACTATCAAACATATTTGGCCTGACTTCAGTTAAGTAGAATAAATACCTGTTGGTATGTGACTATGTCTAGCATCATGCCTACCCATAACGGACATGCGAACAGCATTCATTATTTCCCTTATTTATCATCCATTAGTTTCTGTCTCCATACTTATCTGCTGGTGGGTGCTATCTCATGAATTTGTTGTCCTATTTATTCTTTTTATGAGCTTGGGCAATTTTACAATTACTAACTACCTCTCTTCAAAGTGGACAAACCTCTTTTAAAAATATTTTTATTTATTTACCTTTAGAGAGAGGGGAAGGGAGGGAGAAAGACAGGGAGAGAAACATCTGTATGTGGTGGCCTATTGCGCATGCCCAATCAAGGACCAGCACACAACCCAGGCATGGCCCCTGACCAGGAATCAAACCAGCAACCCCTCAGTTTGCAGGGTGGTGCTCAATCCAATGAGTTACACCAGCCAGGACTAGCCTCTATTTTTTTTTTTTTTTCTTTTTGTATTTTTATATGGTTTCCCACTTTTGGAGAAAGACCCCTTACCTGGTAACAATAGGCCTACACATCTGCAAATGGGCATATTTCTAAGCATTTGTCAGGAAAATTAGTCTGCTTCGATTGAAAACACTAGGTTCAAAGACTCCAGCCTTTGGGAAACTAAAATGTTTGGGATAAAAATAGAAACTAAGCCTCTCAGGACTGATTGGTGTGTCTTTAGACATCTTACACTTTTAGGCATCAAATGCATCATCATTGTGACATTGGTGAATATAAATGGGCTGGCAAAATCTTTTAGAAGAGGGAAAATTGAGATTTGATTGATCGATTCTCTCTGCAATATAAATGGACTCAAACATAAGTGCAAATTCATACATCCCAGAAGGTTATAAAGAGATTCCCAAAGAATAGTAATGTCAAAAACACACTAGCATTTATTAAGTACTAGCTTTATGCCAGTGGTATGCTAAACATTTTACGTTTTTTAAAGTTAATTCTTCCAATAACCCTGTGAGGTATTATAATAATCATTTTACAAATGAAGAAACTTAAGATTTAGATAAGTGATGTAACACTCAAAGCCTCACTGGAAAAAATATAGATGATATTAAGAGGTGGAGTAACTTTGAAGGTCTTGAATGAGAGTGTGAAGATATCCCTCATTTGAGTGGTGACTGTAACAAATTGTCATAAACTTGGTCATGTAAAACAACAGTAATTAATTCTTTCATAGTACTGGAGGCCAGAAGTCCAAAATCAGTTTCAAAGGACTGAAAGCAAGGTATTGGCAGAGCTGTACTCTCTCCCAAGACTCTAGTGGAGAATCTGTCCTTGCCTCTTCCAGCTCTGGTGGCTGCTGGCATTCCTTGGCTTGTGGCTGTATCACTCCGATCTTCAAGCATAGTCAAATCTCTCCCTGTTCTGCCTTCACATTGCCTTCTCGTCTTCCTTGAGTTATACCTCCTTCTGCCTTCATTCTACCACATTTTTATATTGTATTTTTTCATTACCATTTATCCTCCTTACACCCCCTTCCTGTTCAATCAGCACAACATTGCCCATGTCCATAAGTCCTTTATGCTCAATCCTTCCACCCCCTAACCACCCTCCTCCCAGAGCTGTCAGCCAGCTCTCTATCTTTGAGTTTGTCTATTTTCCTTGTCAGTTAAGTTTCTTCATTAGATTCCACATATGAGTGAAATCATGGTATTTGGCTGTCTCTAACTGGCTATTTCACATAGCATAATGTTCTTCAGGTCCACCTATGTTATTGCAAAGGGTGAAATTTTGTTATTTTTTATGACTGAATAGTATTCCACTGTGTAAATGTCCTATAGTTGCTTTATCCAGATGATTGTAAGTAACACTGCAATGAACATAGGGGTGCTTTGTGTTCTTTTAAATTAGTGTTTCAAGTTTCTTTGAATAAATTCCCGAAAGTGGAATTGCTGAGTCATAGGATAGTTTCATTTTTAATTTTTTGACATACCTCCCTACTGCTTTTCACAGTGGTTGTACCAATCTGCATTCCCACCAACAGCACAAAAGTGTTCTCCTTTCTCTACATCTCTCCAGCACTTGTTTGTTGATTTATTAATGACAGCCATTTTGTCAGGTGTCAGATGGTATCTCATTGTGTTTTTAATTTGCATTTCTCTGATGATTAGTGATGTAGGATCTTTTTATATGTCTATTGGCCATCTGTAGGTCCTCTTTGGAGAAATGCCTATTCAGGTCCTTTGCCCATTTTTCAATTAGATATTTTTGGTGCTGAATATTATCAATTTTTTATAAATTTTGGATATTAACCTCTTATCAAATGTATAAGCAAATCTGTTCTCCCATTCAGTGGGTTGTCTTTATTTTGTTGCTGACTTCCTCAGCTGTACAAAAACGTTTTAGTTTGGTGTAATCACATTTGTTATTTTTTCTTTTGTTTCCCTTGTCTGGGGAGACATATCCAATAAAACATCGCTATAACCAAGATTTTGCTGCCTACATTTTCTTCTATGATTTTTATGATTTTGAGTCTAACATTTATGTCTTTGATACATTTTGAATATATTCTTGTGTGTGGTACAAGAAGGTGGTCTAGTTTCATGTTTCTGTGTGTATCTGTCCAGTTTTCCTAATATCATTTATGAAATAAACTATCTTTAGCCCACAGTCTGTGCTTGTTTCCTCTGTCAAATATTAATTGACTATAAAGGTGTGGGTTTATTTCTGGGCTCTCTATTCTGTTCCATTGATCTATGTGTCTGCTATTATGCCAGTACCAGGCTGTTTTGATTACTATGGCCTTACAGTATAGTTTGATATTAGATAGCATGATTCCTCCAACTTTGTTCTTTTTTTTTCACAAGTTCATTGCTGCTATTTGGGGTCTTTGTGGGTCAATATACATTTTTTAAATATTTGGTCTACTTCTGTAAAATACATCATTTGTATCTCGATAGAGATTGCATTGAGTCTGTAAATTACTTTGGGTAGAATGGACTTTTTAAATTTTATTTTATTTATTATTTTCATAGAGAAAGTCAAGGAGGGAGGAAGAAAGGGAGAGAAGTATCAATGTATGGTTGCCTTTCACCTGCCTCCAACCAAGGACCTGGCTGGAGACCTGGCTTGCAACCTGGTTATGTGCTCCTGACTAGAGAATTGAACCAACGACCTTTGGGTTTGCAGGCTACCGCCAATCCACTAAGCCACACCAGCCAGGGTAGAATGGATTTTTTAATTATGCTAATTCTTCCTATTTATAAATAAACTGTGTGCTTCCATTTATTTATATCTTCAATTTCTTTCTTTAGTGTCTTATAATTTTCCAAATACAGGTCTTTTACATCCTTGATTAAATTTATTCCTAGGTATTTTATTTTTTTTGAATCATTTGTGAATGAGATTATTTTCCCAATTTTCTTTTCTTATAGTTCATTATTGGCATATAAAATGCAACTTATTTCTGGATATTAATTTTAAAAAGATACATGTGATTGCATTAGGTCCCACCTGGATAATCTGAACAATTTCTCCATTTCAAGACTAAATTTAATCACACCTTTTACCACATAAAATAATATTCACACATATCAGGAATGAAAACCTTATCTCTTTGGGCACTATTGTTTAGCCTAATACAAAGGAGAATGGCATTCTCTTCCATTTGAGATTTTCAGTTGTACTTGCCACTGTTTCCTGGCCTTCATGACATTAAACAACAGTAGTATAGTACATACAGACAATCCATTATCTACATCTGAATTTCTAAAGCTCTGAAAACTAAAAATTTTTGGTGTAAATTCAGGGTCAGAGAAAACTGATTCAAGTGTCATGAGGCTCTTTATGGTCCTTGTCTTTCCCTTTAGTATAAATGTTCATATATTCACAAAGGAAATATCAATTATTACTTTAATGAGTGTACTAGGAATATTAGATAATTTGCATTATTACTACCTTAAAATCTGAGGAGATCTGAACTCTGAAATACATTTGAACCCGAGTTTTAGATAAGGGATGTTAAGCCTATAGTAAATTATAAGTTAGAAATAATCCTAAAGGATTTAAGAAATGATGGAACTTGTAAGACAAACTAAAGATTTCCTAAGGAGCCTAGATATAGTATTGCTGAAACCTTTAGAGAATCATGGAACCAATACATTCAGGAATCTTTATGAGGTGGTTAAAAAAATTATTTCTGGGAAAATAATGTATCATAGATAAATGTGCAAGAATAGAAAAAAAGA
This sequence comes from Noctilio leporinus, assembly GCA_004026585.1. Lineage (NCBI taxonomy): Eukaryota > Metazoa > Chordata > Mammalia > Chiroptera > Noctilionidae > Noctilio > Noctilio leporinus. Next base: position 376,125 of record PVIW01000108.1, read on the forward strand.
CAAGGTATTCAGAGATTAACACTTTCACCCCTTTATCTCCAGGAAGCCTTGGATCCAAATTTCCTTGGACCTTTTGGGTTCCCGCAAGTACCAGGGTTTGAGCCTCAGTCTCTGACTCATATGCAACATCTGCTGTGACCATGAGAGAGGATGTCAACAGTTTGCTTTACTTAAATCCTGAAACACTGGGCAGACAGATTCTCCACCTCTGCATAAGGCCCATCAGAGAAGGGTTTCCCCTCATCCATTTGAATAGGCTCCTCTGAGCTCATAATCAGATCATGGATGTTAAAGCCAGGAGAATCTCAAATTTTTATCACTTTATGGATTCATCCTTCCCTTGTTGCCATTACTACCACCACCACCACCATCATTTCTCTCTCTCTTGAATATTGTCCAGCCTCTTTTACACCTTCCAAAAATAAGTCCTATATACCCAGTTTCTTCCTCCCAATATATATATACACATACACACACACACACCCCTCAGAGAGCAGCTATGCCTTCAGCACCTTTGAAAAGATGGTCTGTTTATGTATAGTGACACAAACAAACACCCTCACTTTATCTACTTCTTTGGAAGGATCTAAATGCAGACACTTAAAGGTTATTACAGAAAAAAAGAACTCTTTTAATCTCTAGTGAGTATCCTAACATACTTTTCTTAGGTCAGCCACTTTGAAAATGCATAATCTTGGTCAAGGAGAATGTGGATGGCTAAAAAGGGCAAATTCATCATGTCAACATGAAAATAATGCTTAAAAAAATATAAACTACTTTGCAAAAATGAAATTAGTCCAGTAGTATCATTTCCTTTTAGAAAAGATAATGTATTGTTTATGGAGATATCCAGAAGGAAGTTACACTATCTCACTTGGTGATTCACTCAGGTTTGTCATAAACATTCTTTTCCTTCTATTTCTGTTTATTATTAATATAAATGGTGACATTCCTTCATGGTGTGGACGCAATCTTAGGTTGGCCTCCAGATTCTATATTGGTATTATAAGGAATGAGAGATTTTACATAAGTAAAATGTTTAAAGAGATAAAACAATCTTTTATAAAATCCAAAGTGTTAAAATGAAATTAATCCTTTTAATGGAAATATTTGTAGTACATTATCTTATTTTCATATAGAAGAAATAGGTAATGATTTACTTCTAGCAATTTGATGGGCAGCAATTCCTAATAATGCAGCAAGCTTGCTATATCCATATGATCAGCTGTTAGCAGAGAGAGCAGGACAGTGACAAACAACTGACCCTAAGTGATTCTGGTAGTAGCCTAAGAGGCTTCACAAGAGTTCCCTGACCCTCCGTCTTAGTTTGGCCCTCTGGGTCACCTCATGAAAGCACAGACCCCTTCCCAAATACCTGCATTAGGCAGCAGCTGCACTGACCTCTCGGAGCCCGAGAAGAAGGTGGTGGAGCTTTAAGCAGTGAGAAAAGGTGGATAATGTTGACAAAGTTTCTAGTATGACTGAGAAAACATACCTAAGATCAAGTTTTCAAAAAATATTTTGAGCAAAGACACTAGCACTTGAATAAGTGTGGGGACAGCTCATTAGAAGGAACAGCTTCCTGGGAAGAGCATTGATTGGCTTAGGAGTTAGAGGACATGAGTTCCAGGCCCTCATCCTGTATCTTGTTAATCAGATTGCTTAGGGAAAGATGTTTAATCTCATTGACCCTCAATCTTCTCATGTAACAATTAAAATAATAATAATAATAGCCCTAGTAGTATACATAAAACAGCACTAAGACTGCAATAAATTGATATATAGGAAGTGTTTGATAAATTTCAAAGTAAAGCACAAATATTTGTTATTGTAAATGAGAAATTCTCAGTACTTATTAAAACATCACTCTCATTTCAATTAGGGTTGTTAAGACTCACTAAAATTTGCCACAGATCTGTCTCAAACTTAATCTTGATAGAATTTTCTACCATTTAAGTGAAAGCTTTGAGCTTCTATTGACATTGTGTGGAGAGGCAAGGTTAGAAAAATCAACATTTTAAAATGTTTTTAATATGGTGTTCATAGTCCATTTTCCTTGACTAACCTTAGGATGCAAGTGAAGGGTGCTAATCCTGGTAAGATGGCAGTTCAGGAGAGCAGAAAGTATTCATTTTTGATGGTAGCTGAAAAGTCAACATTGTGGCCTCCAACACTTAGTATGGAAACTATTACAGGAAAAAAGAAGAAAGCAAAACATAATCCATCAACTCTTCATATAGGAATCAAGCAACCCCAATAGCCTCTTTTCAGTAATGTCTGTGAAAACGTTTTCAAAGGATACCTTCTGATTCTATGATGCTGAAATTCCCACCACTTGTCAATGAGAAACAATGTCAGGAAATAAAGTAATAACTTTGTTTAATATTTATGCTATTCCCTCATATTAAATATCTTTATGTGATTGGTTTGTGTATTAACCTGTTTAATTATGTATACTCGAAGAGCTGTTATATTGCACATGGTTATCATTTATAATTAATTAATTCAATATGGAGTTTGCGTTCATTCCTATACAACGTTGGGCAAAAGGCTCTGTGTCAAGGGGATAATCCACCTCTATATCATTTTCACTACCAGAAAATCAGGTTTAATTTACAGCATATTTTCTAAAAATACTTTATGCTAAATGTTAACATGCCTTATTTGTTCTTAACATCATTTAAGGTTGCCTTGAAAGTTTGGAGGCATCATTGAGAGTCTGGAAGATGCAGACACAGGGTGGATGGGGTGTCACTAGGGCTGATTTTTATAAATTGGGCTACCTGAGATTTTTCTCATTGAAGTGCTCTCCTAAAGTCATCAGTAAACTTCAGATAACAAACACCAAGGTGTTTCTTCTTCATTCTCAATCTATTTAACATTTCTGTAACATCGTCTTCTTTCCTAAAATGTTTATTCCCTTTGCTTATGATACTACTTGCTCATTGCATTGTGTCTCTCTCTCTGGGTATTCCTCCTCACTCTCTCAAGTTGGCTTTTCTTCCATCACTTACTCTTTTCTTGTATCATCCTTGGCCATCCTGTGCCTGGTTCTCTTCCATATTTAGTCTCTTTGGAAAATTCCCAATGACTCCTTTGGATTCACCTGTTCTCTATAAGGTGATACTACCTGAAACTCTCTATCTCTAACTGTTCTCCTCACATACCTATTTGAATATCAGCAGGACATTTCAACCCAATGTTCCAGAGACTCCTCAAGTTCAATTTATCTAAAACACAAGTAATTAATATATCTTCTCCTGTGAACCACAGTTAACAGCTTCATTATTCCTCTTCTCTCCCAAGGGTCATCAACTTGGAAGTCTTCCCCATCCAATCATATTCTAGTCCTTCTATGTTATCATAGCATCATTTCACCACTATTTTCTTGTTCAGGTTCTTATCCATCAACTAAGAGAAGAAAAGCAACAAAAATGTTTAAGTCCTCACTAGACACTATGTATAAATTTTCTAGCCATTCCTTCAAGAACCATGTAGCACAACTATTATTTTCATCATCATATTTCTATTGAAAAAAACTGAGGCTCAGGAAGATTGAAATATTAGTTAAAGGTTACAGAGCTAAAATAGAACTTGAATTTAGGTCTGCCTTGAATTCTTGGTCTCTTCCCACCTTCCATCTGGGCATTTCTTCATCCTAGCTAGTCTCCCTGTCATTTGGTCACTTCCCTCTCTAGACCCACTTTTTCTAACACTTGTCCCTAAGCATTTTCTGATGGAACAGCTCAGTGGTCTCTGAGCCAGGTTTTACTTTTATATCCTCACAGTATTTTGATCAACATTTTAAAATTTAGGAATCTAACAATCCCAACAACAACAGCAGCAAACCCATATTTCATCTTTTCTTTAAAATGTCAGATAGTCCTGGAATGTTAGGCCAGTTTTTCACACAGCAACAATCAATTGGCTCAGCCCAAATGCTGGTCACAACCTCTGACCTGGCTGTCACTCTACAGTTCACCAGACCCCATCACTCTCAAGTATTTGTCATATATGCTCAGGATCAGTTTATCATTGAGCTTTTTTTCATTAACCTTATACTATTGCATTTATAAGAACAAGTTGTTTCATTTAATAATAATACTTGTGCCAATCCATTGTCATTTGAGTTTACAATCCCTGGTCTAAAAGTGTAGTAGTCAGCTTGAGCTGTCATCATAAAATACCATGGACTGGATGGATTAAACACTAGACATTTACTTTCTCACAGATCTGGAGATGGGATACAACATCAGGTTATCAGCATGGTCAGGTCCTGGTGAGAGCTCTCTTCCTGGCCTGGAGATGGCTCCTTTTGACATACTGGCCACAGGGCATTTCCTTCATGCGTGAATGTGGGAGATCTCTCTCTCTCTCTCTCTCTCTCTCTTCTTATAAGGCCACCAATTCTATTGAATTAGAACACTACCCTTATGACCTTACCTGATATTAATTACCTCCTAAAAACCCTACCTCCAAATACAGCCATATTGGGAGTAAGGACTTTAACATGTGAATTTTGGGGGAAGGACACAATTCAGTGACCCATAACAATAGGCATAACAGTGATTATTTTTGAACACCTACTATGTATCAAACACTGTTCCAAACACTTTGCATGTGTTACCTAATTCAATACAATAATGTTGTAAGTACTTTATGTCATTTTCTTAATTTTTAAGATGAGGAAACAAAGAGAGGTTATGTAATACCCCCAAATCCTCCAACTAATGGGTGGCAAAGCCAGAATTTGAACCCAGGTGGTTATGTTTTTAATTTCTATTTAATGTTGCTTTTTAAACTCTGCAGAGTGAGTTCCCCCCAGCCACCACCAACTCGTTTGGTATTGTTTTGATTTTGTTGGGGAAGATGAAGGTAGACCAAAAACAGAAGCTTTTTTTCTGAGTACTCCATCATAATCTAGGTGCTTAAGGTTTCTGGAAGCCTTTTTTCACCTAAGTAAAATGTTGCTTGTTCTTAATTTTTTTTCTTGTATCACTTTGACTTATTTTTAGCCCGTAATGGAAACAGAAACCCAGAGTTGGCCCAGAGTAGATGCACTCTTGAAAACAGCATCATCCTGGCTGAGACATAGACCCACGCTGAATAAACTGAGTTTTCTTGGTCCCACAGCATTTTAGGAGCCAGCCTGTAAATCATGTTGGGCTTAGAGGCTTTATGTAAACACAGCTTCTTAGTGTCCTGGTCACCATTTCATATGAATCTCTCTCAGGGGGTGTGTATGAGCATGTAATGAAAGGACAGAATTCAGTATCTGGAGAGGAAAGAAGACAGCAGGAGAAAGAAAAAAGCCCAAGGTTTCAGCCATTGGTTTTAACTTGCAACTCCACCAAATGTCTCATCAGAATAACTGATGCTCAGTGACAATGCATTTTTCAGAGCACTATGACATGCATTGTTTAATTTTATCCTCAACATAAGTTTATAAAGTATTATTAACCTTATAAACATTCTCACTTTATAGAATCTCAGGGAGGTTTAAAGACATGCCCAGGGTTACAGAGCCAACAACTAGTGGAGCCAGGATTTGAATCCAGAACCCCCATCCTCAAATTCCAGACTTTTCCCATGAGCCAACACTGGCTCAGATTTACTTGGCCAACTAGTTAGACTTTCTTTGTCAGTTATTTCCCTTGGTCTCCTCCTGGCAGGAGGCCAACAGGAAGAGCAACAAAAAAATAATTCAGATCATTCCAAAGCTAAAATACCAGCACCTGAGGAATCCAGAGCTAACCAGGTAATAATTAGAGTATAACAATGGTGATAATCAGAGAATTTTCCATTACTGTCTTACATACTAACATATTGGCATCTCTGTCCCTTTGAGAAGCTACCGTTTTGATTAATCCTTTAATTTCTCCCTGGCCAATGCACCTGGTGTTCCTGTAGGAGGATTTGCACTGCCCATGACCATGCATGTCCATGGATATGTATATACTCCAGTTGAAACATAACCTGTGGAAGATGAAATGTGGTACTTGCTGGGTCAAATGATACCCTACAAGAAATGTTAGCCTTTTGCACAACATGAATTAGTCACTCAGGGCTGTGCCTAGTCCCAGCCCTTCTGTGTTTTGTTTATCTCCATTAGCTTTAACAACATTGTATTAAAACAAATATTTAAGGTGTCTATTCTACTCATGTGATTTTTGATATTAGGGACTCTTTTATGGTCCTTTTTGTATTGCCATTGCCTAACATACTACCTGCCATTGGAAAGACCTCCTCCTTCTCTACACCTCAGGGTCCCATGGTGACAAATGTCCAGGAGTACTGCACTCCAGGAATCCATCTGGCTCCTTGCTTACTGCTCCATGCCCCCTTGGAAGAAGAGGAGGGAACTTCTGTGCTTGGCAAGTGTGAAGGGAAATTTATCTATTAACTTAACTGAACCATAGGGTGCTCAGACAGTTGGTCAAACATTATTATGGGTAGTCTGCAAGAATGTTTCTAGATGAGATTAACATTTGAATCTTTAGAATAAATAAAATGCATTGCCCTCCTTAATGGGAGTGGGCCTTGTCCAGTCAATTGAACATCTTAATAGAAAAAAAAATAAGTGAAATAAAAAGGAGCTGCTTTGCTGCTTGACTGCTGAGCTAGGACATTGGTCTTTCCTTGCCTTCAGTCTCATACTGAAACGTGGACTTTTGGGCATCTCAGATTTGCTGGCTTTCAGACTAGTGCTACGCATAGGCAAATCTCCAGCTTGCCAACTATAGATCTTGGAACTTCTCAGCCTCCATAATGGTGTGAGCTAATTCCCTATAATAAATCTTTTTGTGTGTATATGTAGCAAACAATCATGTATTGCTCAGGGATCCACATTCTTTCTCCACTGTGCTAAAACCTTAGTAAGCAAATTGGGCAAAGGTTTAACTCAGAGAGTAGCGATTATGTTAGCAAGTCTATATGGTCATTTTGCCAATTAGCCTGTTGGTAATGAAATGGATATTTGATCTTTATATCTCTGATGATGCATCTATCTTTGAAATGGTTTTAGAGGTGAGTCAGGGAAGGGTGATATTATTTATGGAGATTCTAAAACCTCAGTGAAGGTGTTTAAGAAGTGTTTATGGCCCTACCTGGCTCAGTGGATTGAACACCAGCCTGTGAACCCAAGGGTTGCTGGTTGGATTCCCAGCCAGAGCACATAACCAGGTTGCAAGCCAGGTCTCCAGTCAGGTCTGTAGCTGGAGGCAGGTGAAAGGCAACTGTATATCAATGTTTCTCTCCCTTTCTTCCTCCTTCCCTTATCCTCTCTCTAAAAAATAATGAATAAAATCTTTTTTTTAAAAAGTGCTTGCAAATGAAAGAAATGAATGTATAATATGATCTCTGACCAATATTCTTTGTAATGGTACACCTTTCACAGAGAATTTGGTTTTGTCCCATGCTCCATGGAAACTGTACCTAATGGTCAGAAATTTTCACATTTGAGTTTCAAAAATGTGTATGTAGCACATAGTTATGTTTAAAAATGCTCAGCAATATGAACCCTGGCTGGTGTGGCTCAGTTAGTAAACCTGTTATCTGGTATACCAAAAGGTGGCAGATTCCATTCCTGGTCAGGGCACATACCTGTGTTTTGAGTTTGATCCCTGGGCACAATGCATGTGTGGGGCAACCAATTAATGTTTTTCTCTCTCTCTTCCTTCCTCTCTAAAGTTGATTAAAACAAAAACAAAAACAAAAACAAAAAAAAAAAACAAAAACAAAAAAACAATCCAATGTTCTTGGGTGAGAATTTTTAAAAATGCTTAGCAGCATGAATAATTAGAGGAGGTTCTGACTTTTAATGGGTAAGCATCACAATCTATTCCATATATATCCAATCCATATCCTTATATTTCTCTGTAGTATCAATACTTGATCTGAAGCTAATTTTAGTGTATTACTTAATTATAAAGTTTTGTTTTGGCCATCTGGAAAAACTACCCATGCTTTTCCAGCTCTATTTTGAGTTAGCAACTTTCTGTTTATGTGTTTATGTGCAGAGAAAATGAAAAAGGAAAGAGAGAGAATGCACATGTGATTGGAAACATAAAGGTTTCCTATTGGTCCTTGGAGAGAACTTGGTAACTTACCCTAAGATATAATCACAACAATTCATCTTATCTCTCTGTTCCATTAAAGAGAGAATTAGGACACTGACAGACATAAGGGGACCAAATCCCCCTTCCCCCAAACTAGAATAAGAGAGCAAAAGGATATTAGTACCCTAGAAGCCAGTGAGAGTTGGGTACTGAAGTAAGTTCTTTTGTTCTTGTTGTTGTTGTTCATGCTATCTGACCAAGAGAAAAAGAAGGAAAGGATGGTGGGAAGGAAAATGGGTGGGGAAATATAAAACATTAAAGTTACAGATCAAATCACTCTGGTCTAGAAAGACTTCATCCCTTGTTATTGAAATGAGATGTTAATGACAACTACTAATGATTGTGACTCCAGAGTAGAATTCCTTTTCCTCCTTCCTTGTGCTGAAATCCAGGATTCTACTCCAACAGGGCACCACCAACCGGCCTTGCCCCTAGCGCTCCTGCCGCTGTTAGCTTCCTGCCTGGGAGCATCACTAGAATCACTGCCACAGCCACAAATGTCTGGCACCAGATTCCTCTCTAACTCAGCGCCTAATGCCTTTACACATCCTACAACAGCTGCACTGATACCTCAGTGAACTATTCCAACATTGCAGCATGGATAAAGAACTGCTATTTACTTGTGCCCAGCACTAATCCAAACATGATCTTTCACAAAATTATTTAAATAAAATGGCCAACTGAGCTGATAACAAAACGTTTACACATGAAGCTTTCAAGCAGAACTGCGTCCCACCACCATGAAACATGCTATGCATGTTACAGATGTCACACGTACAGCGTAGGACAGAGAACAAGGACTCATTACAGTTTTCCCTCCATGGGATTTGCTTGCTTTCTTGTCATACCATCCCTTTTAGCTCCCTTCTGCTACTGAGTCGTAACACACAGCCCTGTACTCTCATTCACAAGCAGTCATTACAACCTGCTAGGCCAGTACCTGATGTATAGAGAATAATATGCCCCCTCCTCCCCTTTAACAGTCTAGTTGAAGAGCAGGTGCTTACACAGAGACATGCAAACACATGTTGTAGATGTTCTGCCTGTCCTTTACCTGGGGAGAAGTGGGGTTTCAAAGAAAAACATGGCCAACTCTCTTTGAGAGGAATCAGGGCAGTGAACAGTTCAGAGAGGATTCCAACTTAAAGATGATCAAGTCCAGGTTTGTTCTAGCTGCACCTCTGAATGCTAGAGAGCCCCAGAAAGTAAGGCGCAGGGCCTTCCTCCGCACCTTCAAACAGCAAGCAGCGCTCCTCACCAACTGTATACAGAAGTGCCAAATGGGGCACTCTTGAAAAAAAATATTGTCAGCGCTTGACACACAAACTCCTCCAGTGTCTACTTCCTTAGGAAAAGAACAGGAGTTGCTGCTTGGGAAGGTAGGCGAGCCTGTGAGGTGTGGAGGCTGGACAGTCACAAACTGACTGATCTTTGCATGAGAGGTAGAAACCCATGGTGGTCACAGAGCAAAAAGAGGAATAAGAGGGAAGGCGTGACAGGGGAAGGAGCAACATGAGGAGCAAGTTTTTAAAAAGGGCAAAAAATTCCAATGGCATGAATACCTAATAGGAGATTTAAGCTCTGTTTTTGTAAACTCCTCCATTTTCCCTAAATAATTTCTTTCTTCATACATAGACTCACACAACTGTTGTTGCAGCTGTTTTCAGTGGAAGTGAAGGTAAAGAGCTCAATTTTACGCTTGAATCAATGAAGTGCAGAAATGACAAAGCATGACGCTCTCCCTCCCCTCCCCACAGTGCACTGGGCTCCACTGGAGGGGGACTGTGGGAATGGCACTTCTAATGAGTGTGGGCTGAAGCTTAAGTTATCTTTTCTAGGCCCTTAAGGACAGGGAGACCCTAACGCCTGACCCAGGTAACTGAAATTTCATTTGAAAATAAAAAGTGGGTTAGATTTGCACCTCAGATGAGTTTGAAAGCCATTTATTTAATCCAAGCCCTTCGCTTAATGGTGAATAAAATACAGGCTCCAGAGAGGTGAAGAAGTCTGTGTGAGGTCAATTTCTAGCTCTTAACTGGTAGGGACAAACCTGGAACCCTGTCCTTCTAAACTGAGAGAAGATAAGCTTTGGTCTTCCCTGCCAAGTTCAGGTTCTACAATCTGCTGCAACAATGGTGCTCAAGGGAACAGAAAGGCTGAACACCTACAGGTCCCAATCTTAATCCTGCCAGGCAGTAAAGATATTATGGGCTTGGAAGGCAAAGAGACTCATAGATTGTGCTGTGGGATCTCGGGCAAATGCTTTAATCTCACTGTGTTTCAGGTTATCATCGTCTATAAATAGAATAATAATACTTATCATAGAAGCAGGTTTTAAAAAATTTAATAAAGTAATATATATACAAAGTATATACCTACAGTAAGCAATGGATAAATGGAAGCAATTATTATTGCTATCAAATGGAGACCTTTTCAAATGTACCACAAGATTTATCTTTAAGTGCTTTTTGCTTAATTATAAAACTAATACATTTTCATTATCAATAATTGAGACATGAAAAGGGAATTTTTAAACAAGATTTCCCACATTCTTACAACCCTGAAACAACCACTGTTAGCACGTTGATGCATTCCAGCAAAAGTGATTTAGAATGTGCCATGACTTGTGCCTTGGAACCTTCCAAGAGCACTCAATTTAGAATATAAAATTGGCAGGAATATAGTATTTTCTAAAACCAATTTCTTGTTTGTTTTATTAATTTTAGGAGGAGTGGGAGGGGAGAAATACACAGACATAAATTATGTCCATATACATCTAACATCATATTTTCATCCTCTTCTACAACTAAACTTGCAGAATACTTTATGGTCTACCAAATAAGTTCCCATGTAGTGTCTTTCTTGATGTTTTTAACAGCCCAGAGCACTAAGTATTATTATTATACACATTTTACAGATGATGAAATTGAGGATCCAAAAAGTCAAATGATTTACTTTAGATCTTTTGGGTAGTGGGAGTTTGGACTGACACCTACGATTTTTGACTCAAAGTGGGTACCTTTCTGCTACTTATCCATACCAATGAGAACTCTCTTTAATTAGCCCTAATCATCCGAATGGCCTCCAACATACATTAGGAAAGAGCAGAGTGAACTAGTGAGAACACCGGAGTGTCATTCAGAAGATCTCTGTGTAACAATGCCTGTGCTCAATATTGGCAAATCACTCACTCCCCTGGGTTTAAGGGTCCCTCATTTGCTGAATGAGAGTAGATGATCTCTTGGGAGAAGAGATTAATTCTGTCATTTTAAGGCAAGTGAAAACATTTTTAATATGATGCTTTTAAAAAATACTCTCTAAAAATCTATAATGAGACATCTTCCACCTAAAACATCAGAAATCTCTAATCTGGCCTAAGCAAGAGAATGTACCTGTCCTGGGCTCATATCACCTAAGCCACTGGAAGAAGAACTCCTTTTGAGAATTTATAGTAATGTGAACCCCAATTTGGCAGAGAGAACTCAGCCAAATATGAGTATCTCAAGTGGAACTCCAAATAAAAATAGCTTTTTCCAAGAGTGTGGTGCTCACTCAGTTGAGTCCTGATGACTGTTTTACAATGTGCTGTCTTGTTATGAGCTGGACATCAATTTGGAATTTTCACAGCACATGTCCTTTTTGAATGAGATATTTCAAAAATAATGTTGAGAATGGCCAAATACCTTTTGTGGGAATATGGAAGAAGAAGACTTAGCATGATAGGATGAATTCTCCAGATCTTAATGTGATTGGCTGAATTCTTAAGCCGAGAAATGCTTGATGTAGTTGACACCAATATCCAGGACTATAAACCAGGTAAACTCAGGGACCAGCCCCTGCTAAGTACAGATGAATCACTCGTTACATTCCCCTGATCTGACTTTGCTGACCTCAGAAGGCAGCAGCTCCCGCACTCATGGATGCTCAGAAAGGACTTGGAGCCGGTTGCTGCGTTGCAAAGGGAAGAGTATGCTCTACCTCTCTCCCATGCTGAGCATGGTTCATTTCCTGCGTTGTTGAACAAACTCAAAGGTGATGCTTTTCTAAGCCATATGCTTAACAAATAACTATGGTTTTTCTTTGAGTTCTTTTTATATTTCTCACCCTGTCTTTCATGGCCCACACATCATCTACACAACCTCTCTTGCCATTCTTTGCCGAGGATTGCCTGTCCTGCAGAATGAACTCTGTTTCCCTTTCCTCATCCTCCCCACAAAGAAATAACTCTCACCTCCTTACTACCTATCTACATCCTTTATATCCTCAAATTTCAAAAGCAGTGACACCTTCTTCATGAAGTCTTCTTCCCTGGCTAACATGCTAACATACATTGGTATCTGCAATCTGAGATGCTTAACACATCTATTATTTGTGCCATACCTTTCTTAACCATACACAGTCCTTCATTACCCACATGTGTCATGAGTACTACAGAGATCATCAGCTCAATCGGATTATCATTTCCTTTAGAATAAGCCTTCTCTCATCTCTCTCACTCTCTCACACAATCATTCAGCACACATTGAGAAGGACAGAAGAGCATGGGGTCAAAAGTCAGGCTTTGTTAACAGATACTTCTGAATCCCAGAGACATCTCTCTTGCATGTGACCTTGTCCAGGGGTCTAGTATCTCTATGTACCTGCTTTCTTAACTGTAACATGGGGAATATTGTTATATTCCCGCCTCTAATGTTGTTGGGAGGATTTTATGAGGGTTTAAATTTTTTTTTTTTCAGGAAGCATGCTTAGAATAGGACCCAGCACATCTTAAAGCACTTGATCAGAGCTGGCCGTAGGTAGGAAGAGCTCAACCTATTGCATTCTCTATTCCAGGGACCACAGGATACATCTATAAACAAATGCCATCAAATAATCGGGGGTAGGGGTAGAGAGCATACCTGGACTGAAGAATGAAACTATTTCATAATCAGCATGATCAGAGAGAAAAACATGAGAACTATGCACCCCTCCCAGTGCCTGACACAGGGCATTGCGACACTAGGTGCACAACCCATAAGGAATGATGATTTGATTTGAGTGGTGCTGATGGAAATCTATTAAGTTAGTAATCACATACACGGTACCTCAGAAGAGTCCTTTAGTGGCTTTATAATGTAGAAACCACAGACGGGTTCAATTTGGCAGTGTTATTAAGCAAATAAATGGATTTTTAGATATTTAACTTCTAATCATATGTGAACTTCAGGAAGCTAAATGCTCCAATGACACCGTTAAATACCTCTTTGTTAGAAAGCCATGGTTTGACTTTTGAGGCAAACTCGAGAGCCAAAATTCAACCCCATTAGTTCATATTTTGTCCAAAATGCAGTTTATAATGAAGCCAGCAAATTAGGTCCCTTGATCATAAACCTCACAGAAGGAAAGCAAACAGAGCATGAATCAAAGGGCTTTAGACAGCAGTTGGCTATTAGTAACATATAAATTAAGTGTAAAATCAAAGGGGGGGGCGTTAGGTTCAGTGGTTATGGTCTCCATGTAACTTAACACAAGCAACCGGACTACAAATAACAGTAATATTACCACTAATGATGATGATGCAAACTCTTTCATTCGGTTTTTGATAAAATGACAAACTCACAAAGTGTGAGTGCGCTGCGTTTTTAATTTATTGCCACTGTCCTTAACTTGTCATCTGCTTGTACCAAGTTGTTCTAGACCATATGGTGTCTGAACATCACAAGCTGCTCTCAGACCTCATCTGTGTTTTTGAACAATGGGGTGAGTCATGGTTAGCCACAAGTGAGATTCTATTACCACTGGCGGTTTGTATCCCCAAACTTGCACAACTCTGCCTGAATCATGCTAATTAAGCTTTGAGTACTGCTATTTAAAGTTACTTAATTTTCCCCCAGAGTTACGTGTTGTGGGAACTCGGCCCATTGCTTTCAAAGGAGTTTGAAAACTCCCAGCTGACCCTATTGTTTTCCTACATATTGAGAGAATGTTAGAACACACTGCAATTGCTCCTTGAACTATAGAAGCTTCTTCCCAGTCTCTGCGGTCTATTGACTAAATTTATATTGACGGATACTTCAGAGTATGGATTATTGAGCTAATAGACCACAGCGCCTCAGAATTGTGTACATCAGAACAGTCACGCCTGTTCGTAAGGCAGATCTGTTCTGTGTGATTGCAAAGAAAGGGATATAAGAGAGGATAGTTTTGAAAGTCACCTCACAAGTGCTAATGATGTTCATCTCATAAAATCATCTGTCTAGAAAACTTAGAGTACTCCAAGAACACTCATGCCTCATAATGGCCTATAAATGTTTTTGTAAAAGTGCCAAAAAAAGTGCACAACCAGTACATTTCTGTTTTCTATTTTTGTGCTTTAAAAAAAAAAAAAAAAAAAAAAAAAAAAAAATCGCCAAAGGGCTGGAGCTATTTTCCCCTTTGACAATTTGTGAAAAAAAAAAAAAAAAGTTCACTCTAAGGCTGAAACTTTGCATGCCAAGTTTTTGCTTGGAACTAATTTTTATGGCTAAATTATAAAGCCCCTGAAAAGGGGAGGGGGGCGCTTAAATGTAAATGCTGACACAGCTTTCCCCACAGTAGTGAGAAATGAGGGGCTAGAATGCCTTTTTGTACCGTGTTTACTTGATTGTCACCTTAGAGAGGAGGAGTCTCTTGGCCTAGCTGAGAGTGTTATACTCACCTGCGTATGTCTATTCATATTCTAACTATCTTGGATTCGCAAACTAGCTGGCATAAAATGCTTCTTTGAAATGAATATGTCACCCATTGTGGAAGATGACAGACTTTTTTTTTTTTTTTACTTTTAATAGATTTCATTATCCCAGAAACACCTTCCCCAGGTTTAACAGCAATAACTACCAACAGAAAATGGGGAGTAGTCCAAGTTTTCTTTTTAATAGTTCTTTAAATCTTAATTTTCAACAATTGTCTCCTAGTAAAATTAAAAAAGCTAATGATGAGCTGTTTGTGCAGATTCAATGATAATGTGAAATTACTTGGACACAAGGATATGAGTATCAGAATTACTTTTAGGCTACATCACTACTAGTGTTTTAAGGTGGATATTTAATACACTTGATTTGCAGTAAAAAGATTATAGCTGGAAGCTTTGATTCATTCTTGCAAGAGTCTTTTCATTTCTACTGGTTGGGAGATACTGCTCAAAAAATACTCAGTTACTGCTGTAGAAAACTGAACTTTGGAACCCTACAACCTGCCCATAGTCTAAAAAAGCAACAATAAAAAAAAAATAATTATTCATTAATGTCAAGAACACCCATGAAATCTGGGGAAACTACCATCCAATGTTCCCGTGGATTCTATATTATCCCTCAGAATTCCTAGGTGTGGACAGTACAGCCTTCTGTTCTACTGATGTTACTGAACTAACAGAGCCCAGTGGGGTCCCTTAGGCCCAGGGTCCTTTACAACTTTGGTAGTTGGGTTAAAGCTCCTGAAACCACAGCTCACAAAAGCATCACATTTTTTAAAAAGAAAAGAAAAATTTGCTTCATTTCATTTTTCCAGTGAGTCTTTATTCCATCAAATAAAAGAAGGAAAAAGGCTTCTCTGAACTTCAGTGTTTTGCAGCCTGGGCTTTATTTCCACCTTAAAATCTTTACCTGGCCATGATCTGTTGTTCCATTACTGGAGGGCAAAAATGGGAGGAATTGTCTGGGCTAAATTGCAATTAGGCAGCCCTGAGTGCGGCTGGCACCAGTTAACTTGGGATATTGGAGTGAAAAGGCCCGTAATCAGCCTTCGGTCATGTAGAACAATGCATAAAATTAAATTGACATTAATGAATAATTGTGTAATGAAAATGGAAGAGGAGAGTTAATTGCATGTTACAGTGAGTGTAATGCCTAGATAACCTTGCATTTAATGCTATTCTTAGTCCTGCTGCCAAGACTGCTACAGAACCTCTCTCAGCAGGAAGTCATTAAAGCTGTGAGTAGATAATGCAGGCTCAGTGAAACCTAAGTGGCAACAATATAACAAGAGTTTCTTTCAGACCTTAGTGTTTTCTGAAAAAAAAAAAAGGGGGGGGGGCCATGTTGAGGTAATTTGTACACATCTGAATGAAAACAGGAAACTCCAAGCAATCTATTTGCAGTTTGTCCATTCCGGCAGATTTCCCAACTATTGCTGGGACCAAGGTCAGCTCCTATAATGAAAGACAAGCCTAAACCAGGGGAGCTTACAAGGCAATAAGCACTCAGCTGTCTACCAGCTACAACTTAGTTTTGTTAATCACTTAGTGTGGCAGGGTCTGTGAAATGTTTGACCTCAGACTTAAAAGACCAGAGAAATATGTCCTCAGGACCAGTGCATGGTCAACACCTGCTCAAATCATCATTTCAGGAGTCCTACCACTCTTAAAATACCCATCCTGAAATCTTCACTTAGAGGTATACGTACTTTGACTGTGACAGTTGGGTGTTTCTGGACCTGCATTTTAGGAGAAGAAAAATTTCTCAAAATTTGCAAGAACAAAAGCTACAATATTTTTCTCCCCACTAAGTTACTTTTTTCCTCTGGTTACTTCTAACATACATATAGTCATTGCAAGGTGTTGGCAGGCTTTATTTTTCTACCTATTCTGTGGACTGTCCAAAAGGAGTGTACTTTAATAAAAGGGTACTTTTTCAGCCTGAAGGACGTGAGGTGGGCTGCTCTATTGATCACTGTGGCTTTACCCTTGGCCAGTGGTCCTGGGTGGGATGTGCGTATAGTGAATGCAGTTACAAAGAGCAGGTCAAAGCAGATGCCAGAGAAAGTGCTTGGAGGAGGTACACAAGTTTAAATATCTGTCATTTTGCATTTTTACAAACTATAGTTCTAAAATTCCTTTGGACAACAAAACTCTGAGTTTTAGCAACAGTAGCCAAGATTTATTAATTGAAAGGAGACTGTAATTCTTTTTCAGGATCATATTTCTGTTTTGCAAACCCAAGTGTTTCAGCCAGTGATTTTATTTGAGGAATTATGTCATCCTTAGGGCTTCATTTTGTTACTTTTTTGATTTGCAAACAACCTGTTTCTCTCACACCATCAAGACAGAGCTTGTTGCCTGATGAATGCCTTTTGCTGTAGTCTTCCACGCAGACTGTCAAGTCTTGCTGGACAAGGAGAGTCCATGTTCTTAGAGCTCAAACAGTTCCCTTAATGGTGTGACTCAGCTGGTAGGAGTATCATCCAGTAAACGAAAGGTTGCAGGTTCAAGTCCTGTTCCAGGCACACACCTAGATTCTGTGTTAAGTCCCCATCAGGGCACTTGAGAGAGGCAACTGATCAATATTTCTCACAGTGATGTTTCTCTCGCTTTCTTCCTCTCCCTCCCTTCCCCTCTCTCTAAAATCAGTAAGCAAGTTCTCCGGTAAGGATTGAAAAGAAAAAAGAATGCAAATAGTAAAAGATGCCTCTTCCATCAAAAAACAAACAAACAAACAAACAAACAAAAAAAAAAAACAGTCAGAGCCCTGGCTGGTGGCTCAGTGGATAAGGTGCTGGCCTGCGAACCCAAAGGTCTCTGGTTCGATTCCCAGCCAAGACACATAACCAGGTTGCAAGCCAGGTCTCCAGCCAGGTCTGTAGCTGGAGGCAGGTGAAAGGCAACCATACATTAATCTCTCTCTCTCTCTCTTGCTCTCTCTCTGCCTCCCTCCCTTCCCCTCTGAAAATGATGAATGAAATCTTTAAAAGAAAAGAAATAAAAAGTCAGTAATATTAAACCTATGAAAGAAAGATTAGCAGCCCAAGCAAAACAGGTCCTAGGTATTGGACTATGTGCCAAAAACATCATGCAAATTCCACTGGCTGAGTAATACTCAAACACAACATTCTCATTTAATAATAATAATAATAATAATAATAATACAAGAAAAGGAGGAAGAGACTGGAAAGAAGGAAAAGAACCAGAATTCTTCCTTAGATGGACTCAAGCTGTTGTCATCTGTTGTTCCCAGAGCCTAATGGGTCAGGGGGTGTAACGCAGGGGCCCTCGGTGGGCCCACCTGGGAACTGGGGGAGGGCAGTGTGGTGGGCTGTGCCTGCGTTCATTGACTCGGCATTTGGGGGAAGGTGATCATGACTCAGCAGAAGGAAGCAAGTAGAACTCTTGGGGGGTCTGGCTAGAAAGAGGATTGGAGGGTGGGAGATACCCTCCCATCTATTTCCTATGGGTAGGGATTCTGAGGGCAGCTTTTAAAAGCAGAGTTTGTGGAACTGCCAGCACTACCCTCCCCTCGCTGGTCGGTTGGCCACCAGGGGTTCCTAGCCAGAGGGCCTTGGGAAGACCACCTGGTCAGGGAAGTTGCCAGCGCCCTTTCCTGGCCAGAAGCACAGAAGGCGCTGGGCCAGTGACGCAGAGTAGCGAGAGGCTGTGGGCCTGGACAGTAAATGCCATGCCCCACACCCGTCCCCGACGCGGGAGGCCATGCTGGCAGCCCACCACCCTTGTGCGCACTGCTCCAGCACGGCCTGGCAGCAGCTCCCACCCCCACCACTGCTCACCCACTCCACTCTGGCTGGGCCTCAGAACCATCCCAAGGATGAGCAGGAAGGAGCTTAGCAGCCTGTTGTGCAGGTCAGCTCTGGAAGCCACATGACCAGGCAGCTGGGGTTGGATGGCGCCGGCACGACGGAGACTCCCCTGCCACCCCCATGTAGGTGCTGCTAATCAGCAGCCACCCTGGCTGGGCCTGAAAGCCACCTGGCTGGGGGCGTGGTTGCACTGGCCTGCCGACCCTGGAGAAATGGGGAGCAAAATGGGGGACAAGTGCTGGACCAGCGGGCAAAAGCCAAGGAAGGAGCAGCATGCGGGAATGGGACTTCTACCAGAGAGTACAGACGCCAAAGGATGGTACTTTAAAGTAGCGCAAGGGATCCCAATGGATATTCAGAAACTGGTCTGGCCTAGCAGAGAGTGGCAGGGTTTATTTATCTTTGGGTGTTTTAAAGGGAGTGGGCCCGAAGGTCGCAGGTTCGATTCCCCAGCCAGGGCACATAACACGGTTGCAAACCAGGTCTCCAGTCAGATCTATGGCTGGAGGCAGGTGAAAAGCAATCATACATTGATGCCTCTCTCCCTCTCTGCCTCTCTCCCTTCCCCTCTTTCTAGAAATGATTAAATAAAATCTTTTAAAAAAATAAAATAAAATAAAGGGAGTGGGGCCCTGAGGCAGAAACCTACCTTCATTTCAAATTGTAACTTCATTAAATAAAAGGTTCCTTTTCCTTTCCACCAATCTTTGTCTCCAGAATTTTGCCTGTTGTTAGTGTAGGAGTCCCCCAATCCCCACTGGGGGGTTCTGTAATAAGATTTCTGTTGCTTGCTTGCTGTATGATTTTGGCAATTTCTTACCTTGCCTAAAAGCCCTTACTTGCCTCTATGATAGCAACATCTATGGTACTCACCTCCTAGGAGTGTTGTGCAGGAGAAATGAGCTAATGTTTGTAGGGAAGCACTGCCGAATATCACTGCTATTGTATGATAATCTTCTTTATTTGCATAATTTCTAAGATCCTTATTCTACTTGGATCACTTTTGTCCTTGACTGCTACACAGACCACACTTACTTCTGTATACCTTTGATAACTGTAAACCTAAGTCTCTTAGACAAACCATTCAGTCCACCTTGGACTCTGTCTATATAATTCTTATTTGAAATGATCTCCCCCTTCCTATTTGTCCAGACTTGTATCTCTTGTCTGGTGTCAGGTCCAATCTGGTCGGGTCTGAGACCACCAAATGGTGACAGTGAGGAGGGCTCTGGTCTAGTGGTGAAGAAGAACTTGCACAGAGCCTTTAAGAGGTTTTACAAGCTGTATTGCAGTGGCACGGTTAATGACTGCAGAGAGCACAGTCATTTCCACACTCATTTTCTTGCTTCAGCAGTGGCCAGGTGCTAGAGAATGCTGGCATTTCCATGCACCAGTTTTCCACTCTCCTACAACAGTGCACATGCCCTGAGCTTACAGCAAGGGCAGTCTTATATATACATTGGGACAAAGGAGATTCTATGCCAAAAGGTTACAATGGAAGGTGACATCAGCCTGCTCAAAATTGCTAAGTCAGTTACCTCTGGAGCCCAGGGTTTGGAGTTTCAAGAGATAAAATTAACTCCAAGGCTGACTCTTAGGCTAACACTATTGGAAGGCCCAGCCATACATAGGGGACTTCCTTTCCCTGACATCTTGGAAACTTTATTTTACTTTTTACATACAGTATTGTCTTCTTTTATAGCATTCAACTTGTGTGCCCAACTCAATTGGAGCAAATAGTAGTATTAATAGATGTAATTTTTTTTAATGTACATTACCTCTAAATCAAAGTGCCAGAGATAAAAATACTTAAACATAACAACAAAAACACTGTAGTTGAAAATATATTTAGCCCTGGCTGGTGGCACAGTGGATAAGGCGCCAGCCTGGGAACCCAAAGGTTGTTGGTTTGATTCTCAGCCAGGGCACATAACCAGGTTGCAAGCCAGGTCTCCAGCCAGGTCCATAGCTGGAGGCAGGTGAAAGCCAACCATACATTGCTGTCTCTCTTTCCCTCTCTGCCTCTCTCCCTTCCCCTCTCTCTGAAAATAATAAATAAAATTATATATATATATATATATATATATATATACACACACACACACACACACACATATATATATAATTTACAAACTATAGAATTTTGTTCAATTGAATTTCTGATTAGGAAGATTTGTTTCAAAGCTTTCTATAAAGACTTAAAAAGTATATTATTGCAGAAGTTCTCATCTTACTTAAGGACAGTATAACGAAAGTATCAATGCTTATACAACAAACAGGATCTTTGCAATGTATCTGGCCACTATGCTAAACAACTATACATACAAAATAGATAATGATGAAAATGGTATTAAAGACTAAGCTAAATCTATTCTAACTTTTAAGATCATCCACTAATATGAATTAAGTTTAGGGATCTTTGTTCCTTCTCTTCTGTTGAGTTAGAAGATTTATTGGAGAAGGAATAGTTCATCAGAGTTGAAGATTAGGTAGAATCAGCCCTGGCTGGTGTGGCTCGGTGGATGGAGTGCTGGCCTGTGAACCAAAGGATTGTTGGTTCGATTCCCAGTCAAGGCACATGCCTGGGCTGCGGGCCAGGTCTCCAGCTAGAAGTTCATGAGAAGCAACTACATATTGTTTTTTTTCTCCCTCTCTTTCTAAAAAAAAAAAAAAAAAAAATTGGGTAGAATCACTAAGAAAAAAGAGGTTTTGCTAGATACAGATACAGAAAAAGAAGTTTCAAACTTTACTTACTGTTAAAACTAATAAAGTACAATGAATGATCAGAGGAAAGACTTCATTTGCTTTTTTTTACTCCCTTTGAGCACATGGAAAAAACTCAAATGTAAATGCTAACACAACTTTAAAAAAGAGAGCTTCTAGTTCTGAGCTCTAATGGTTACTAAACATAAGGCCTGGAGAAGAAATCTGACCTCACTGTGGAGTGAGGAGCTCTTGTATTTTGTCGTTTCCCAGGTCTTCACCAGGACAATATCTGGAGCTTGTCTTGCAAAATTAACTGTGCTTTAATGGAGCATTTACTGCATGGAAGCATCATGTTATTTTATAGGATACAGAAATGCTGCAAGAGTATCAACCATTGAAAAATACCCACCTTAGGAGTCAATGTATATATGCCTTTGAAAGATTTAAAACTCATACACAGTTTCTCTTAGAAGTGGCCATGCTCTCTAATGCAGGCATGTTGAACAGTAACACACCTTTGCACTGGAGTAAAGCCTACCAGGTGCCAGGCAGGGATTCAGCAAATATTTTCCTTGCTTCTATGTGACAACCTACACATTCGCTCTGGACTCCTCTAAGCAGTTGGAAAGCAAAGAATTAATCTACATTTGATTAAAAATAACAGTATAATTGCTGATAATAATCATGATAATGAGAGTAGTAACAAAAAAGGAACCCACCTGTGAGTTAGCTCAATTCACATCGGGATTTAAACTAAAAATCTCAGAAGCTAAGCATAGAGTAATATAGTTTGGATACTCTTTAAAAAGAGTGGTGAACTATTAATCTAACCATCCAGATAAAGATCTGGGAAGATGCGTGTGGGAAGTAAAAAATAAATATATAAAAATTGAGCCTAATTCTTCTCTTTTAACTGATGTTTTGCCAGTATGTTATGGGCTTCATCAGAGAATGGGAACACAAACTTTTGTTTGGGCATCAAAGCATTTTTCAATTCTAGTTTAGGTAATGAAATAAATGTGTAAAGTCACTGATCCAGAGCCTGCTTTGTGTAGTTGGTTGCTTTATCACAACATTAAAAAAAAAACAAAAACAAAAAAAACAGATAGCTATGTAGATTTAACTGTAGTACCTGGAAAAAAATTGGAGAGTCATCAAGAGATTGATTTGCAAACACGGAGAAGATAGTATCTATTTTCAGCGTGGCTTATTCAGAATAAATTCCACTGGATTAATCTGATCTCTTTAGACTGAGTGACATACCTGACAAAAGATGAGCTGTGGGTGTCTCAGAAGAAGGAACAAAGATGAAATATATAAGGAGACGTCAATGACTAAGATACATTTAAAATTCACTGCATGTTAGTTTATTCTAGACACATAAACACTATCTTTCAAATTACTTCTCTAGTCCCCTTCAAGGCTCAATTCATCTACAAAATATAAGGGGTACACTAGATTAGGGTTTTTCAAACTGCGCTATGGCCTTTTTGAGGGTTCTGAGATTAACTTACTAGGTAACAACTAGCAATTTTAAAAGCATGAATAAATTAAAATAGAAACCATCAGAGTGCATGAAATGAGGATAAATACTCTTGTGTAACTTTTGTTTCAACTATGTGTATAATTAGTAGGACATAATATAAAATACATTTCCTACTGTGCGTTGTAGTAAAAAATGATCAAAAGCCATGTGATGTATTGATATCTAAGATCCTATTTGAAATTTTTTCTTCCCTCAGCTAACACTGATGGCATATACCAGGTAACTATAGTCCCTTCTGGCTCTAACATTATATTAGATGATGCACCCAATTAACAAAAACATATAAATGTTGAAATTATTAATTTGATAGATTAGGATTCTCTTTTGCCTATTCTTAATAAGGTACAGTTTAATGACATCACATATGCATTTAACTCACATAGGTTCAACTAGACGTATTTAGCAAACACAAAATTAAAAACATATTTACTTTGGCTCCTAAATGCAAACCAACAAACTTATTTGGTGCTCATTTGAAAACAACAACAAAACAAACAAAACACCACCAGTAATCTTTTCCAACAATATTAAAGAAACTATTTAGAACTTTTAATTAAGAGTTGACAAGTAACCCCCAAGCTACATACATGGTACTTAAGAGAAATTAGAAATAATACTATTTTGCATAATAGACTTTAAAAACTCAGCCCTCTGTGAGCTTCAACCACATTGGAACTCCATTATAAAACAGGAACCTAGATGGCTCCTTCTTGCCTTCTTTCTGAAAGGCATAGATAATTTTTCTTCTTTACTCCCTCCCTTTTTCCCTTTTTCTACCTCTTCCATGTACCCTTTTTTCTCCACCTTCCCCATTCTTCACTCTTTTTACCACAGTTGAAACTTAACCTTTTTGTGTAATTTGTTAAAAAGGTAATATATTACATAGATGTAACTTATGAAGCACTGTAATAAAGTAAACCCACTGTCAACTTAAGAATTGGGAATAACATTACCGATGACATTGGTGCTGCCCAGTCCTAGCCACCTCATTCCCCCAATGGTCAGCAGCTGCCTGAATTTCATATTTATTACTTCTTTCTACTCTTATCTCTACGACATAGGTATATCTCTTAACAATATTTTAGCTTTGATTTGTGATAACTTTTATTAAAATGGTACTGGTATGATGAAGCTCTTTGAAGTGTTAAGTATGTTTGATAATACATCCACATAGCCGGAGTTCATCCATTTCTAATACTATATAATATTCCATTCTATGACTATACCACAGTTTATTTAGTCATTTTTCTTCTGGAGAGCTGCATTGAATATACAGTAAATATCTTCTGGTGCACATACATGAGTTCTCTGGGATGTGCTTCCCCATCATTTTCCATCATTTTCCATCATGGCACTGTGAGACCCTGTACTGACCTGAGATCCACTTGAGAATTGCCACTGCTCTGTTCTCACCAAACAACTCCAACAGCACACCTGTGGCTTCTCCTTAACACATTAGTCTACCACTACACATGGGTTGGACTCTACAGGAAGGTCTACATTGTCTAGGCAAAGGATTGCCAGGTGTTAGGTTGTGAGAACGTTTGATTTCACAATGAAGTTTCCTGAAATAGTCATGCTGACTTTTAGGCTGAATATCAAGGTATGTCCCTTGTGCCACAATCTCACTGTAGTTCATATTATCAAACATTAATTTTTGCTAGTTTAGAGGATATGAATTATATCTCATTTTGGTCTTACTTTGCATCACTAATGTGTTTAAACCTCTTTTCATATACTTATTTGCCTTATGTATTTATTCTTTGTGATATGCCTGTGAAAATATTCTACCCATTTAAAATTTTTTTTCTTAATGACTTGCGAGAGCTCTTCATGTAGTCAGTATATTAATACTTTGTTGGCTTTTTGTTACCTTAGTCATCTGGGCTCTCATAAAAATTCCAAAGACTGGCTTACACAACAGAAAATTATTTGTCACAGTCCTGGAGGCTGGAAGATTGATCAGGGTGCCAGCATGGTTGGTGTCTGATGAGAATACTTCCTGGCTTTCAAAAGGCCACTTTTTCATTGTGTCCTCACATGGCTGAGAGAAGGGTAGGGGGAGAGAGATCTGATACCTCTTTTAATAAGGGCTCTAATTTCATCATAAGGGCTCCACCCTAATGATCTTATCTAACCCTGATTATTTCCCAAAGGTCCCCCTCTTCAAAATATGCTCACATGAGGGATTAGGGCTTCAACATATGGATTTGTAGTTAAGGGAGGGATATAATTCATTCAATTGTATAGAAACTTCTAGTTTGCTATTGATCTTTTCACTTTAGTTATGGTCCTTTTTACTTTCATAGAACAAAGTTGTATGATAAGTACTTTTAAGAGTTTTAAAGTTTGACTTTAATTTTTTAATCCATCTGGAATTTGTTTTTGTGAATAACCTGAGATGGAGATTCAACTTCATTTTTGTCCTCATGGACAATAATAGTCCAAGTACCATTTACTATGTGGTCCATATTCCCCTCAGTGATCTTCTATGACACCTGAGTAAACATTTATGGCAAAGTCTATCAGCTTTCCATGTAAGAGTATATCTATCTCTGAGCTCCCTACTCTGTTGCATTGATTAATTTCATTATCCCTGTGCCAGTACACTGTCTGAGGTACTAAACATCTATAATTTTCTTTAGAAGAATTTTGACAATTCTCTGACCTTTGTTCTCACATATAAATTTTAGGATTACCTATCAAGTTCCTTTGGAATGTTTATTTATTTATTTATTTGGTTTATTTTTTTTTTTAAGATTTTATTTATTATTTCCAGAGAGAGAGGAAAGGAGAGAGGCAGAGAGGGAGAAACATCAATGTATGGTTGCCTTTCACCTGCCTCCAGCCATGGACCTGGCTAGAGACTTGGCTTGCAATGTGGTTATATACCATGACTGGGGAATTGAACCAGCGACCTTTGGGTTCCCAAGCCAACGCTTTATCCACCAGCCAGGGGTCCTTTGGAATGTTTAAATGCAATAAACTATAGTTAAAATTGGAAATAACTGAAATTCTTATAATATTAAGATTTCCTATCCAAGATCATTATTTACCTATTATGTCTTTCACATATTTAAAATGAAAACTTTTTCTTAAATGGGTAAACGATTTTTCTCCTTTTATTACTGAAGTAATGATATTGATCAAGTTTCTAAACCCAAACTTTCCATGCATTTTAGGACTAAATTGTATTTAGTCATATTGAGTTATTCTTTCTCATGTGGTTTTCTAATAATTCATTTGATTGTCCAGCTCATAATTATGAGTGGAATTCATTTTTATTATTATTTTAGCCTTGTCTATTTTTCAATTAAGTAATACTAACTTTACATAATAATTGGAGAGTATTTCCTTTTTTATATTTTCTAGAAAAACTTAAAGTTGAAAGAATATATCCTTTAAATATTTTGCAGAACTTGTCTGTAAAAC
Organism: Noctilio leporinus; assembly: GCA_004026585.1. NCBI lineage: Eukaryota > Metazoa > Chordata > Mammalia > Chiroptera > Noctilionidae > Noctilio > Noctilio leporinus. The sequence continues at coordinate 402,468 of PVIW01000108.1, forward strand.
CACCTGTTCCTAGTATTTTGGAGATGAGATTTCCAACAACTAATTCAAATTTTATTTTATTTTTTAATAATGGTATTAGTAGAACCAAAATGGTGGAGAAGTAAGTGGAGCTACACCAATTTCCTTCCAACACCAAACTGGAATTACAACTTAATTGGGGAGAAATCATCCAGAATAACCAACAGAACACCCACTGAAGAGAAGCCTTATTACCATGGACAGAAGAGAATAGGCTGATCCATCCCAACATGACCGAGGTGCCTAAAGCTGACCCTGGATCACAGACTGATTGGATTAACAATTACAGGAGACAGACAAAGACAGTGGCTCTCTGCTAAACTCCAACTGGCTGACTAGGCCCAGTCTGGGACATGAGCTGACATCACGAAGCACAGATCCAGGAAGTAAAAAAGTGCACAGAAGGTCATACCACTAAGACAGTAAATCAAAGCAGACCAATCCAAGAAGCAGAAACAAACATGAGTCACCTAAAATGGGGAGACAAAGAAATCACCCTCAGCGAAAGAAAAGGAGAAATCCCCAGGGAGAGTACAAAATGAAATAGAGGCAAGCACACTCTCAGACATGGGATTCAAAATAATGATGATAGAGAAGCTCAATGAGCTCAGCCAGCTCAAAGGAAACTACAAACAACTCCAGGGGAACTACAAACAACTCCAGGGAAGCTACAAGGAACTTACTGAGAACTACACCAGCATTAAAAATGACATAGAAACCGTCAATAAGAGCCAGAAGGAAATGAAGAATATAATTTCTGAATTGAAGAACACAGTAGAAGGAATCAAAAGCAGGCAGCAAAAGCAGAGAATTGGATCATGAAGCTGGAGGCCAATGTAGAAAAAAGTTCCAAGATAGTGCAACAATGAAAAAAAGACTGAAAAAGAATGAAGAGATTTTAAGAGAGCTGCAGGACAACATGAAACGTAATAACATCTGTATCATAGGGATACCAGAAGGCTAAGAAGAGGAGCAAGGGATAAAAAACCTGTTTGAAAAAGTAATGACAGAAAACTTCACCAACTTGAGGAGAAAAAAAGTCATGCAAGCTCAGAAAGCACATAGGGTCCCATTGAACCCAAACAGGCCCACTCCAAGACACATCATCATTAAAATAGCAAATTTCAAAGACAAGGAGAGAATCCTAAAAGCAATAAGAAACAGCTATTAATTTACAAGGGGGCTCTGATAAGGTTATCAGCTGATTCCTCAATAGAAACACAACAAGCCAGAAGGGCAATGGCAAAAAATACTTCAAGCAATGAAAAACAAAGGCCTGCAACCAAGAATACTCTACCCAGCAAGGCTCTCATTCAAAACGGAAGGTGAAATAAGGAGTTTCCCAGACAAAGGAAGTCTAGAAGAATACATCTCCACCAAACCAACAATGCAAGAGATGCTAAAGGGTATGCTTTAAAGAAGATGAAGAAACAGAGAGACAGAGAGGAACACAGGTACAAAGGGAAAAATAGATAGTGAATAAGTACCTATCAATAATAACCTAAAAGGTAAAGTAATTAAATGCACCAATCAAAAGACATAGGGTAAATGAATGGATAAGAACCAACTTTAACTTATGAATGCTTTAAAATGATCTTCTTATAAATAGATTTCACTAAATAAGGTATAATTTTGTATATTACGTATATCTGAATTACTGCAGGTTAAGTTTTCTTAGATTGGAATCATTTCACAATATGGGAAAATCATGTTACTTGCAATAACTTAGAAAAATCGAATTCAGTTAAGGAAGAAGAAAAAAATAAGAAAATGTGAATGTATATTACATAGAATGCATGCTATCTTTCTTATTCAGTTACAAAATGTGTGCTTATTTGTGGATGTGTAATATATAGATTTTGTTAGCAATTTATGTTTTAAATAGCAACCAACTGGTCATTGGAGTGTTGTGATCAGCCAATCTTTAGGTTAGAAAAAATGCTGAGAATGAAGACCAATTTGGATGGAAGTTGCAAACTACTAAACTATATGACTCGTGTACATAGACAATATATATTCTCATATTAGCATGTAAATTAGGTGAGAATCCTTTCAAATAGACTGTGGAATATAACATTTCCAATTATGAAGGCCTCCAGACTGGGGATGCTTGGGAAAAGGAATGAATGCTGTAGTAAACTTTATTATTGAAATGTGAACATATCTAATCTCTACTTCAACAAACTCTTAAATAGTTCAGTGGTTAGTTTAGGACTACGTAGGAAGTCAACCACAAGTTCAAAAAATAGTTAGAATACTATTCTACAAAATTATTTAAATTCTCAGGATATTTTTATTTTTTACCTCAACTTAGTAGACATAATTTCTACTCTGGGGACTGGCTGAGCACTGTAAATGCCATTATTTCTGAGGGTTTCAACTTGTAAAACACATGTAGAGGGAAAACTGAGGGTATTGAAAGAAGTAAGACCTGTGCACAGCCAAAAAAAAAAATCAATCTACCATTAAAGATAGAAAACTCCAAAAAGAATAAGTTATAGTTCGAGTAGGTTAAAATAAAGTTGAGTTGTATTATTGGAATGGGTAGGATCTGACTCAAAAACCAAATTCATTTTTTACTATGAGTTTGGCATTGTCTCTAGGACAACTTTCAAAAAAAGTGAGTTCTGCAATATACCATTTCTATGATATATTTCACAAAAATAGCATTCCAGAGTAAAATAAGTATTGAAGAAGAAGAAAACTGCTTAATTTGCTATATCTAAAATAATATCATTTAACAGGTAATAATTATATAAGCTATTGGCATAATTTAAAATTTTTGTATTAACTCTTTAAAATCCAGTATGTACTTTAAATATGTGTAAAAATATGTATATGTGTAAATGTATT